>PVJI01024464.1:0-21891 GCA_004026765.1 Micronycteris hirsuta
GGTAGGCCTGTATTGCTATGAACTTCCCTCTCAGGACTGCCCTCGCTGTGTCCCACAAGTTTTGGTTTGTTGTCAGTTCATTTTCATTTGTTTTGAGGAACTTTTTTATTTTTTCCCTAATCTCGTCCTTGACCCATTCATTGTTTATAGCATGCTATTCAATCTCCATGATTTTGAGTGTTTTGGGTTTTTTTCCTTTGGGTTGGTTTCTAATTTCAGTCCCTTGTGGTCAGAGAAAATACTTGATATGATTTCAGTTTTCTTGAATTTTCTGTAGTTTGTTTTGTGTCCTATCATAGGGTCTATCTTTGAAAATGTTCCATGTGCATTTGAAAAGAATATGTATTTAGCTTCTTTGGGATGACAGGCTCTGTATATATCAGTTAAATCCATTTGATCTAGGGCATTGTTCAATGCCACAATATCTTTGTTGATATTTTGTTTGGAAGATCTGTCCATTTTTGACACTGGGATGTTAAAATCCCCTACTATAATTGTGTTGCTGTCAATATCTTTCTTGAAGTCCTCCAAGATTTTCTTTATGTATTTGGGTGCTCCTATGTTGGATGCATATATATTTACAATGTTTATGTGTTGTTGGTGGATTCTTCCCTTGGACATATTATGAAGCGTCCTTCTGGGTCTCTCTTTATGGCCCTTTTTTTTGAAGTCTATTTTGTCTGATATGAGTATTGCTACCCCGGCTCTTTTTTCCTGTCCATTTGCTTGGGAAATTTGTTTCCAACCCTTCACTTTCAGTCTGTGTAGGTCTTTTGTCCTGAGCTGGGTCTCTTGTAGGCAGCATATATATGGGTTGTGCTTTCTTATCCATTCAGCTATTCTATGTCTTTTGATTGGAGCATTTAATCCATTTACGTTTAAGGTTATTGTGATAGGTACTTATTCTTTTCCTTTTTTTTTTACCTGTGTTCCTCTCTCTCTCTGTCTTTCTTTTCTTTCCTTTCCTTAAAGCAGTCCCTTTAGCATCTCTTGCAGAGCTGGTTTGGTGGAGGTGTATTCTTTAAGACTTTTCTTGTCTGGGAAGTTCCTTATTTGGCCTTCTATCTTAATTGAGAGCCTTGCTGGGTACAGTACCTTGGTTGCAGGCCTCTGGTTCTCATTACTTGGAATATTTCTTGCCACTGTATTCTGGCTTGGTCCGTTTCCATTGAGAAGCCAGCTGCTAACCTTATCAGGGCTCCTTTGTATGTTACTTCCTGTTTCTCCCTTGCTGCCTTTAAGATTCTCTCTGTCTTGGAATTTTGCCATTTTAATTATGTGTCTTGAAGTGGGCCTGTTTGGGTTCCTTTTGATTGGAAGTCTCTGTGTTTCCTGGATTTGTGTGACTTTTTCTCTCATCATGTTAGGGAAGTTTTCCATCATTACTTTTTTAAACAGGTTTTCTATCCCTCGCTCTTCTTCTTCTCCTTCTGGTATCCCTATTTTACGAATATTATTACGTTTCATGTTGTGCGTTTCCCTTAATACTTTTTCATTCTTTCTGAACCTCTTTTCCTTTTCTTGCTCTTTCTGGGTGTTTTTTTCTACCTTGTCCTCTTGCTCACTGATCTGATCCTCTGCTTCATCAAGCCTGGATTTGGTTCCTTATATTTTGTTCTTCAGTTCAGAAATTGTATTCTTCATTTCCTCTTGGCCCTTGTGGATAGTTTCTATTTCCTTTTTCATGTTGATATAGTTTTCAGTGAGTTCATTGTTGTTTCCCTGTAGTTTCTGGTAATTCTCTTTGAGCTCATCGAACATATTGAACTTCCTGATAACCAATTCTTTGAAGTCACTATCTGATAGTTGGCTTGCCTCTGTTTCATTTATCATTCTTTCTGGGGTTTCCTCCTTTTCTTTCATTTGGGGATTGTTTCTTTGTCTTCCCATTGTTTGTGAAACTCTTCTTGCTAGCCTCTGCTTCTTAAATTGATATTTTCTGACTCCTCGGTTTTTTGGTATGAGCTTCTATGGTAGAATACTTGCGAGATTCAGTGGTGTAGTCTTCTTAAACTTTTTAGCTCACTGGTCTTGGACTGTCGGTTATGTTGGCTCTCTGTATGTCTTTGGGTTTTGGTTGTTTTTGGTTCTTTCTTTTGTGGGTTCTTTCCTCCAGCTGGTTAACTGAGGGTCACTCAATCCACCACACCGTGTATTCTGTTGTGCCGGTTGTGGACATGTTGTGTTGAAGCTGATTCTTCTGTGTGAACAAGGTTTTGAGGCTTCTCTCTCACTCTTGTTCAGTTGTTTGTTGTGGGTAATTTCTCCATCAATGGTATATTATCCGTTTGGTACTTGATTGAGGTTAGTGTGGGTTCCACTTCCGCCTTCTCCTTCTTCCATGTCTTCTGTGGGTGGTTCCTTTTTTGGTGGATTTCGTCTTCTAGCAAGTGTGCTGGTGTTTACCGCTCCCACCTTTCAAGTTCTCTGGAGTAGCAGAGAGAAATTTGTCTCACTGTCTCTGTTTTTTGGGATGGCCCCTGTCTGGGTCTAACTCTGGTCTTTTCACAGCTCCAGGTTTTAATGTATCACCTGTGGGTAAAGAAGAGAGGGGAAAAGAAAAAAAAGAGGGAAAAAGGGAGAAAGAATAAAATAAGGAAAGGAAGGAAGGAACGATGAATAATTAAGAAGGAAAGAAATGAAAACAAATTGAAAGAAAACCTTTTTTTATTTTAATTAGAACAAAAAAAGAATAAAAAATAAAAAAGTTAAAAAATGGGAAATAAAGGAAGGATGGGAGTAGGAATAGTAAAGGAAAGGGAGGAAGAAGAAGTAAAAAATATAGAAGGACAGAAAGGAAGAAGGAATTAAAAAAAAAAAAAACCTTCTGCTGGCTTTAAACCAGTCTGGCCAGGCCTGTTCTTTTGGTCTTCTGGGCTGTGTCAGGCTGAGAAGATATTTGTTTCACTTTTCTCCCTTCCTAATATGCACTCTTTGTTGTTGCCCGGCCTCCATCCCAGTTCCTAGGTGCGCTTCTGGGTCCAGCCTTGGTCTGTATTTGTGCCGTCCTTGAGGTGCACCAGTTAGGGGCACCTCACCCACCGCCTTCTTGCTCTTTGCTGACCTCGATGCTAGGTACTCTCAGTGCCCCTTCCAGATAGTTTAGCCGTCACACTGAGTCAAGACTTTCCAAGGACTGCTGCTCCCCTCAGCGGGGCGCTTCTGCCTTTCTCCTACAGAGTCAGTTGGCCCTGCAGGGCTCCGAGTTCAGGGGCTGGGTGGCAGGTGCTTTGTCCCTGGCACTCTGGGTGTACCTGTGTTCACTGTCCCCTCTGCCCCTGGATTGGACGCGGGCGAGCCGTGGGCTGGGGGCCACCGGTTGTGCACTGTCCCTGGTGTTTTTAGAGTGGGCACAGGTGGGTTGCGAATCACCGGGTACGCATAGTTCCCCTTGATTAGCTGCGAAAGCCACCACTGGCCTGGGGGCTGCCGGTTGTGAACTGTTCCTGGTTGTTCTGGAGTGGGCAGGGATGGGCCGCGGGTCACTGGGTTCGCACAGTGCCTAATTCCCCTTGATTGACTGCACAAGCTGCCACCGGCCCGAGAGCCGGTGGTTGTGAACTGACCCCGGTATTTCTGGAGTGTGCGCAGGCAGGCTGCCCTGGACCTCTGATCCCCAGGAGTGCACCGACCTGGGGCTGCTGCAGGCAGGGGCTCTCCAAACAGCCACGGAGTGCCTCTCTTTTTTTTTTCTTTCTATTTTTCTTATTGGAAAACTCTTCCTACTTAAGCCCACCAGTCCAAACAAGCACCTGGCCTCTCACACAGCCCAACCCAGCTCTCTCCCAAGAATCTTGCAGCAGATCCGGCAGCTGCCGGGTATGGGGCTGCAGCCTGCCCTGGTCCCTGCGCTGGTCCCGGGGACCTTATCATTCCAAAGCACTCTCCTTACCATCCGATCATTTAGTGTCTCCTATAATTTTGGTCACCAATCTTCATATATGCTGGAATACCGTTGGCTGTTCGCTCTGTTCCTCAGAAGATCGGCTAGGTGTTTTACCAGTGGGCAGGAGGATGTGGACTCTGCTCCCACCTATCTCACCACCATCTTCCTGCTCCTCCATAATAAATAATTTTAATTATTTAAGAAATTAAAGGATTTTTTTTCAGATTTGTGTCCAGTGAAGATGGCCACAATGGATAATGGCACTTAGATCAGAAATCAACAAGCATTTGTTAGGCACTCATGTGGCTACTACCCTACCAGGTGCTAGAGGAAGTCCCAAGAGTGTTTTAAGAGACAGTCTCTATCCACTAGAAGCTTGAAATCTAGCCAAGACAAAGCAAACCAATACATGAAACAATTGAAGAAGTAAAATATATAGTAAAATTCTGAATTGTACAATGCTAAATTATGCTCACTAGCAAATATGGCAGCATGAAGATAAAAGCAGTGTGGATTGAAATTAGAGGAGGCTTCATGTAGAGCTGAGATTTCTTTCTGTCCTTAAATTATGGGAAAAATAAGAATAGGTCTAGAAAGAAGGGCCTCAAAGGAGGGAAAGGAGACATGTACAATGACATTGAGATTTTTTTCTACTCATGTATTATTAGGCAGAAATATTTGTCTTCTCTGAAATCACCAAAAAGCTCTTTTTCTTGTCCTGGCTGGTGTGGCTCAGTGGGTTGAGCACTGGCCTGCAAACCAAAGGGTCTTAGGTTCTATTCGCAGTCAGGGCACATGCCTGGGTTGCAGGCCAGGCCCCCAGTAGGGGATGCGTGAGAGGCAACCACACATTGATGTTTTTCTCCCTCTCTAAAATAAATAAATAAATAAATAAATAAATAAATATTTGAAAGGCTTTTTTCTTCAAATCTTCCTAATATAACAACTTTCTCTGAGTGGATTATTTTTTTCTTGCTGACAATGCAGTAAGTGTTCTGGTGCTTTGCAGAATGGTAATTGTCATTTGCTAAATGAGCTCTTCTCTATTCTGTGCTCCTTCAGTGCCAAGTCTTAATAAAGACAGATGGATTTCCCCCATTATGCTGTTACTTCTCATCTCAGGCTGATGAGCATGAGACTGAGAGCCTAATCCAGTCATTGTCAATATAAAAGGTTTCAACCTTATTTATTACCATAATTTAATTACTAGGGGAAAATATCAATTAACAAACTGACAGTGAACAGAGGTGAGATGGGAGGGGGATAACAGAAGAAAGAATGGGAAGGGTGTGGTCAAGGAACATGTATGAATGACCCATGGACATGGACAACAAGGTGGGGATTGCCTGTGGGGGTGGGCAGGGCAGGGGAGATCAACAGAGGAAAATTGGGACAACTGTAATTGAACAGCAATTAAAAAAGTAAAGATGAGTAACTCATGATAAAAAAGAAAAGAAACAAAGGATTTAAAATAATTTCAACAAAACCAAGCTGCCTGAGCAAATTAAAACCTTTTTTTCCCATTTTATCTTCTTTGGTGGGGTAAAGTGAAGGTGATGACTAGTGTTGTTTATATTAAATTTAATTAATAGGAACTCACAGCAATGTTCCATGAAGAATGTACGTGTTAAAAAAAACATGTTGTTATAGGACTATCAATTCAAACATCTGAGTTCAATTCAATGGGGAATTTAGCCAAGTTATTAAACTTTATGGGTCATCCTGGAAGCCCTTTATAGACATGGCTAGAGTCAGTGCATCAAACTTTACAGTGGTTTCCTGGTACTAGCCCTGAAGATGAATTTTATAGTGTAGTCATTACCTCCCTGAACCCATTGGGAGAAGATGTTAGCTTCTCGCAGTATGTTGTGATGCAATGTGGGAAAACCAGGAATACCCTTTGTCCCCAGTTTACCCCAAACTATTCCCCTCTTCATTTTACTGCCACAAATCTACAATGTCCTTCATTCAACCATTCATGTCTTGGTGGTTAGATTTTACATCTCTAGAGACCCTGAGCTAAATTGCATCTACCCCTCAGGTCATATCTTATGGCTCCGTTCACCTTTTAACATGTTAATGTAAGTGAGTTTATCTGATTGTGTATGATGATTTTTTTAGGATAACATCAATTTAAAAATTTTAGACATGAAATCTATACTATGACTTATATGTATTTAATCCATCACATACATAAGAGTACATAGAACATATGCATATTTTAAGTAATAATAATAAAAGGAGCATCTATCTATCCACAGTCCAGCCTAAGTTATAGAATATAACTAAAATCTTTGAAGTGCCTTGGTTGCTCCTTTCTGCTCTCCAGAATTAACCACGATTCTGAATTTTGTGCTTGTCATCTGCTTTGTTCTTTACATATCTCTAAATAATCTGTTTAGGTATTATGCATGTTTTGCATTTTACATATATAGATTAATGCTGTGTATATTTTTCTGTAACTTTTTTTTCTCAATATTGTGTTTTAAAGATTCACCAATGTTGATGTGTATGACTATAGTTTATTTTTATTGCTTAAGTATTTTATTATATAGATGCACTAAAATTTATCCATGCTACTATCAGATCGCTTACTTTGGGTTAAAATACATTTTTTATAAGATAATACATGCTATGATTGAAAAAGAAAACTTCAAGCAATATTTAAATATATAAAGTGAAAGTCCTCTCCACTCTTTCCACACACCTTTATAGAAGTAACCACTGTTAACAGTTCAGTTTCCATATCTTGAGACCTTTTCTATGCACATGCAAATATGTGATGTGTGTGTGTACACACATAAGGAATAGGATTGCATACACATTTTTCTGCAGACTTCCATGTCATTTCTTATATATTTACCTTATTCTTTTAAATGTCTTACCTTTATTCCTTAGCATGTATGTAGCTTAAGTTATTTAACTAATATCCTACTAATGAACACTGGGTTCAAAGTTTTGCTTTTATAACAACACTTCAATGAATCTCCTTATATATGCATACATCTGCATGGAAAAATAGAATTGTTTGGTTGAAGATATCCAAACTTAAAATTTTATTGATACAGCTAATTGCCTTCCAAAAAGGGGTCAAGAATTTACACTCTAAATGACAATGTACTGGCATAATCCTTTTCCACATGCTTCCTCCAATGATAGATAGAAACTGATGTTTTTGGCTTCTGATTATAAAAGGACTACATTTAATTTGTAGATGAAGTAGGAAAACATGGAAGATTATTAAGAAAAAGTTACAATGTTGTATATTATTATTGATCAGTGAGAACCATCATTACCTGTTTGGAATAGTTAACTTACATTCTTCTTTCTGTTTGTATTTTGATGATCTTTGACATTCAAGGGAAATCTGTCCTAAGACATTGACAACTCTGCCAAATCTTCAATACATATAAAACATATTTTACTCACAAAACAAGTTTTTCCATTGACTGTAATTTACTCACTGAATCCGTTTTATAGTCACTTTTATTTATTTCCATATGTAGCATAGAGTGAACTTGTTCATATCAAAGATGTATACCATCATAAAAATCAAACAGCTCTACACTATCATATATTCAATATTTCTATATACTAGTTAAGTATTATCTTACATATTTTTATCCTTTCTCTCCAATTCCATCACGAGCAATTGCATTTGGTTTTTCTTTTCAAGTTATTTTAAAAGAAATTAAAAATAATAACCAGTTGCTTTCATTCTGTATTATTTTTTTTCTCTTTATTTCTTTATGATCACTTATGTTTTTTGGTATAATATGACACTATAATTCTAAGTTATTTGAGATTCCTCAATTTTTTTCATGTATTTAGGACACATTTTTCAGAATTCATAGCCTTGAGGTAATAATGACTATTAATAATTACCCTAATGGCATCTCAAAATTTGTGGACTATCTCTGTGTTACCTAGTACAAAATGAATTTTTAAAATGTCAAGTTATTTTCTTTTCATTTTTAGGATTGAGCCCCATATGCAAATCTGTTTGTGTCATTTTTCTACATTAGTTATCTTTTTATTTCTTAGATTTCACAAAAATTATATCTAATATATTTAGTAATACTAAACATATTATTGTGTACTTTGATTTTTCATTTAATTCTTTAATTCTTGTCATAGTCTTTTCAGTACATAGAACTTTACATCATTCTTTTTAATAGCTTGGTAGTAATGTAGAAAATTATGTCGTACTTTACTGAACCATATTGTATTGATGAATATATAGGGTTTTTTTAGTTGTTTGCTTATTCTAAAAAATATTCATTGGGTGAATATTCTTTCATTTTACCTAGGACTTTCATGGTTTTAACACCAAAAGCCCCATGTCCCTGAAAACCTTTCGGTCCTGGACAAACTAGGACAGTTGGTTACCTGACTCTTATATCTTCCCCCTTCTATTTTTATCTACTGATACTTTTGTTTTTGTCACATACTTTCCCAGACCTGGGATTATCAGGTTATATGGTTGCTTTTAAACATGATACTTTGTAAGAAATCCTGTTGGAATGGAACCCATGTAATTTCTTCAATGGGGAATGAGGAGAGCAAGTCATATAGAGTATACCTCTGGTACATTTTAGAGGCCATAATAAAAGTCATTTAGCATTAGGACATTGGAGCAGGGGAAGAAAGGATCACAGGAAGGACATAACATTGCTGAGTGGGTAAAGAAAAATGTAGAAGGACTCAAAATACAAATTTCACTCTCATATTTTTGCTTAGAATGAGTTGTGCTGTCTAGAACTTCTAGTTTAACAACATAGCAGTGAGTTAAGAATCTGGAGACTTGTCTTGTTTAATATCTTTGTTTTTCAATTTTTAAAGGTCAGGTAGTAAAGACTAAACATTTGCTCCATCTTTCTGGAGGCATTAGAAGGCTAAACCCCAGTGTTTATAGGGTACTTTGAGCTACTTAAGCTATTAATAGTGTTTTACAAATATGAAATACTTGTTGCAGTAGTCCACAGAGGTCTTCTTGGCTCACTCACAAATGTTGGGTTGTATTAGCGTCTCAACTAATATTGAACAAACAAGGTTTCCGTCAGCCTGTTTAATAGGTACATGTATAGCTTCTTCTGCCATGTGAGACAGTGCATTTCAGAAATAAGATTCTCAATATTGCTTGCCTCATGCTTTTAGTCAGGCAGCAATTAAGAAAGCAAGAATATGTGCCTTCCAGGACCTTGCACTCATCTGTCGCATCTGAAATAGTTTCAAGGCAATTTGTTAGTTAGCTGCTGGCTGAATGATTGGTTTCCCTGTGATAATTTCCAATGTATTTCCTGTAAGGCCTGAAGAGAGACAGGCAGGTTAGGAAGAAATGTTCTAGGGCTATTTAATCTTTATAATCTTCTTTGATCAACTCTAGGAATTCTCAGTTTTGGATAGTAGAAAAAAACAGCAACTAATCCATCAAGCTGATGTGGAATAACCAAAGCCTGAGAATCTGCCTTTGAGCCAGGTATTTGAAAGAGACATAACTATGAAAGGCCATGTAAATTAAAGTCACAAATCATAGAATAGTCTCAATGGGAAGGGTTGAGGTGGCCTAGTAGAAGCAAAGATTGAAGGACCCTGTTTCTGCCAATGACTATGAGACCTCAGCCACTGGATAGTAGTTTCTCATTTTGTTGATCTGGTTAATAACACTCTAACTGTTATACTGAGGCAGTATAACATAGTTGTTATGAGTGCTGGCTGCAGAACCGAAGTGCTTGCACTGGAATCTTGGCTAATTTGTCACTTATTTGCTATGTGACCTTGGGCAAGTCACTTAGCTCTCTGAATAAGTTTTTGAATCTGTCAAATGGGGTTAACAGTGTCATTGGATCTAAAGGGATGTTAGAGGATTATTATGAGATAATTCACATGAAGTGCTTAGAACTATGTATCACACATTTTGCCATCAACATTTACCAAATGTCAGCTGCTATCATAAATTATGCTCAGTATCTAGCCAGCCTCCATGCAAATCCTGACTCTGCCAATAAAAACCTTGTAAAATGAGTTAACCTCTTCATGACTTGGTATTATCATCTGCAAAATGGGGAAAGTAATTGCAAAGACCTCAAACAGTTATTACAGGTATTATATGAAATATTTTATGTAAAGGGCTTAGAAGAGTACTTGGCCCAGAGTTAGTATTTAATAATTAAATATTATTATTTTTATCCAAGAATCTTGATGTAGGCCAAGCTTATATTCAAGGCTTTTCTTCTTCTGGCTTTACCCATCTTTCTCCTTTGGTGCGAACCACTTTTAAGGCCCAGTTATCTTTATTATTGTTTCTTTTTAAAAAAATTTTCTCTATTAAAACCTGCTTTCAGGCCAGATTTTAAAGCTGCATAAAGTTTAATTGTTCCTGAAGCTTTGCAACTTAGTTGAACTTTAAGCTAGAACTAAAGTGAATTTAAGGTTTCAGATTAAGGATGAATGAAGACTGTGGGGCTTCGGGGAGGAAATCACACCAATAGAAAGTCCACCTGAAATACTCTACTTAGTATTTCATAGTTATTGTGAGAAAAATGTGAGCATTAACATGTGCAAAAATCTAAAAATATTATGCACATACCAATGCTCAATGGAAGAGACTGCCTGCTACCCTCTGGCTTTCATTAACAACTCACAGTCATGGAATACAGATGCTATTTAGTGAGTCGTTCCTGTATGCTGAGTCTTACATCATCTCAGTTATGTTTTACACCAATCCTATATGGTAGGCATTAATTCAATTTTACATTAAAATAAATAGGACCCTGGTTGGTGTAGCTCAGTGGATTGAGTGCTGACTGCAACCAAAGGGTCACCGGTTCGATTCCCAGTCAGGGCACATGCCTGGGTTGCAGGCCAGGTCGCCAGTACAGGGTGCACAAGAGGCAACCACACATTGATATTTCTCTCCTCTTTTTCTCCTTCTCTTCCCTTCTCTCTGAAAATGAGTAAATAAGATCTTTTAAAAAATAACAATAAACAAAAATAAAATAAATAGGGATGTTTTTCAAGAAGCTTAAATAATTTATTCCAAGTTCACATAACTCGTAAATAGTGAAGCCAGGATTTAAACCCATATTTACCTAATTTCAGATTTGTCGATTTTTCTAGCACACCGGTCTGCATTTCAACCAACGGCGCACTAAGGTTCCTTTTTCTCCACATCCTCACCGGCACTTGTTTTTTGATTTATTGATGATAGCTATTCTGACAAATCTCTACCACATTAAAAAATTTTTTTGTTCTCAGTACACAGTGTCACTGAGTACGAATCACTTTGGGGATTCAGAGACTTGTCCGGTAGCCCATTTGAAGAAGCAGAGGGACTGCTGAGCATTTGCCTTATTACTGTAATTCCCAGAACAATCTCTTGCCTTATCCAGCCAAAAGGATTGGAGTGGTGAACAACCTGATATTTATTTTGAAATGTAAGTTCCTAGCATCCTAATGGGGTCCACACAGTAGACTAAACTGTGATTTGAAGTGCTGACTTTAGAGGTTTGGTGTTTTCAAGGATGTGTTTACAATAATGAAAGAAGGAAACCCAGTTGATGGCTGGGTCGATTGTTCCTCCCTTGAGTCATACTAGAGTAGAATAAGAGCCAGATATTCACTGTGCTCTTCCCAATGTCTCTGTGTTGGAAATAACATGGCTACTCATCTAACTTCATCTCTGGGATTGAGGCTAAACAACAATTGATTGTGAAGCTGGTGACAAGATGGGGAAAGTTAGGCTTTGTACATTTTATTTTTTAATTGAACTTATTGGGGTGGTATTGGTTAATAAAATCACACAGGTTTCAAGTGTACAACTCTATAATACATCATGTGCCCACTGCATTGTATGCTCACAACCAAAAATCAAGTCTCTTTCTGCCATTTATCCCCCCTTTGCCATTTTCCACCTCCCGCAACCCTGCTTCCTCTCTGGCAACCACCACACTGTTGTTTGTGTCTGTGTGTCTTTTTCCCTTAATCCCTTCACCTTTTACACCCAACACCTCTCCCCTCTGACAGCTGTCAGTCTGTGCTATGTATCTATGATTCTATTTCTATTTTGTTTGCTAGTTTATTTTGTTCATTAGATTCTACACATAAGTGAAATTATATGATGCTTATCTTTCTCTACCTGGCTTATTTCACTTAGTATTATACTTTTCAGATCCATCCATGTTGTTAGAAAAGGTAAGGATTCCTTCTTTTTTTTAAATATATATATCTTATTGATTATGATATTACAGTTGTCCCATTTCCCCCCCTTTATTCCCCTCTGCCCCGCACCACCCCCATATTCCCCCACTTTAGTTCTTGTCCATGGGTCATATGCATAAGTTCTTTGGCTTCTACATTTCCTATACTATTCTTAACTTCCCCTGTTTGTTTTCTACCTACCATTTATGCTACTTATTCTCTGTACTTTTCCCCCCTCTTTCCCCCTCCCACTCCCCTGTTGATAACCCTCCATGTCTTATATACATACCTTTAACATTTCATATAATAAAGGCTGGGTGATGATGACCTCCTTGAACTTGATCTTATCTGAGAAGTACTTTATCTGCCCTTCCATTCTAAATGAGAGTTTAGCTGGATAGAGTATTATTGGATGTAGGTCCTTGCCTTTCATGACTTGATAAATTTCTTTCCAGCCCCTTCTTGCCTGAAAGGTCTCTCTTGAATAATCAGCTGACAGTCTTATGGGAACTCCTTTGTGGGTAACTATCCTCTTTTCTCTTGCTGCTTCTAAGATTCTCTCCTTATTTTTAATCTTGGGTAATGCAATTATAATGTGTCTTGGTGTGTTCCTCTTTGGGTCCAATATCTTTGGGACTCTGAGCTTTCTGGACTTCCTGGAAGTCTATTTCCTTCACCAGCTTGGGGAAGTTCTCCTTCATTATTTGTTCAAATAAGTTTTCAATTGGTTGCTCTTCCTCTTCTCCTTCTGGCACCCCTATAATTCAGATGTTGAAACATTTAAAGATGTCCTGGAGGTTCTTAAGCCTCTCCTCATGTTTTTGAATTCTTATTTCTTCATTCTGTTCTGGTTGAACATTTCTTTCTTCCTTCTGGTCCACATCATTGATTTGAGTCCCAGTTTCCTTCCCATCACTATTGGTTCCCTGTACATTTCTCCTTATTTCACTTAGCATAGCCTTGATTTTTTCATCTAATTTGCAACCAAATTCAACCAGTTCTGTGAGCATCCTGATTACTAATGTTTTGAACTGTCCATCTGATAGGTTGACTATCCCTTCGTGGCTTAGTTGTATTTTTTCTGGAGTTTTGTTTTTGTTTTTTTAAAGATTTTATTTATTTATATTTAGACAGAAGGGAAGGAAGAGAGGGAGAGAAACATCCATGTGTGGTTGCCCTTCACGTGGCCCCCACCAGGGACCTGGCATGCAACCCAGGCATATGCCCTGACTGGGAATTGAGCCGCGACCCTTTAGTTCGCAGCCCGTACTCAATCCACCAAGCTACGCCAGCCAGGGCATTTTTCTGGAGTTTTGATCTGTTCTTTCAGTTGGGCCATTTTTTTCTCACCTGTTACATATAAGGGATGGAGCCTTAGGTGTTCACCAGGGTGGGGTAACCCACATCACTGTGTTGTGATGCTGTCTGTGGGGAAGATGTCTGAGAGGGAATAGAGATACTTGCTCCGCTCTCTTTTGGCTTTCAGTCATTTTTCCCCACTATCCACGAGCAAATTAAGTCCTTCTGTGCTGATTCCCGGTTGGGTGGGCTTGTGTATGTTCTAGAATGCTGTGGGTCTCTTCAAAGAACTCCCCTGTGAGGCTGGGAGTTCCTCCCGTGCCACCTCACCTCCCACAGGTGTTTTCAATTGGTGGTTTGAGGCTTTATTTCCCCGAGATGGAGCACTGGGCTGCATGGCCTGTTTCGCTCCCCAGCTTTTTCTCCCGGTTTATCTGCATGTGAATGCAGGACCATCTGCTCCACCAGCCTGGGTCTCACTGAGTCTGGGTCCGCCACCCACGGTTTCACTGGTCTGCCAGCCATGGGTTTCGCCAGATACGCCAGCTATGGTTCTTGCCAGCCAGCTGCAGTGTTTTCCACCCCGCTCCACAAACTGCCTTGCCAAGAGCCTTCTCCACCCGGCTCCGCCCCGCCTACTGGTTTGGATAAACGTGTCTTTTTTAACTCCTTGGTTGTTGGACTTCCATACAGTTCAATTTTCTGTCAGTTCTGGTTGGTTTTTGTTTTTAAATTGTTGTTTTTCCTCTTTCGGTTGTGTGAGGGGGAACAGTGTGTCTACCTATGCCTCCATCTTGGCCAGAAGTCTGTTTCCTTCTTTTTTATGGCTGAGTAGTATTCTACTGTTTAGATGTATGGCGGCTTTTTTATCCACTCATCTACTGATGGGCAATTGGGCTGTTTCCAGATTGGCTATTATAAGTAATGCTGCAATAAACATAGGGATACATATATTCTTTTAAATCAGTGTTTTAGTTTTTTTCTCATATAGTCCCAGAAGCAGAATTGCTAAGCCATTAGGCAGTTCCATTTTTAATTTTTTGATGAAATTCCATACTGTTTTCCATAGTGGCTTCACCAGTCCGCATTCCCACCAACAGTTCACTAGGGTTTCCTTTTCTCCACATCATTACCAGCACTTGTTATTTGTTGATTTATTGATGATAGCCATTCTGAGAGGCATGGGGTGATATCTCATTGTGGTTTTAATTTGTATTTCTCTGACAATTACTGATGTTGAGCCTCTCTTCATATGTACTTTGTACTTTTTAAAAATTCTTTTCCATATAGACAGTAAGAATACATATTGAAGAACAGATAATAGATGTAGACATAGATTTTAGTGGTGATTGGCTCATGTTTTCCAAAGAATACGCTGCAGACTTTTCATAATAATCTCTGCAGGTTGGTTTTTAGGGGTGCATCTTAAGGAGGACTTTCTTGCAATACAAATACTCCTCTGTATGAAGCACAAGATAGTCTTATAGTAAATATAATACAGACTCATAGTGCATTATGTCTTCAGAAGACTTTGTGACTCCATGTCAATGTATGATTTATCAGTGGCAAATACAAAAATGACTTTTTAACTTTCCCAAAAATGGTACCACAGGGTGAGGACCACTTTGAATCAAGAGCCATGGGAACCGAAATATTCCAGTCATGAAGAAAAAGATGAACATCTGCTCCCATACCTCAAGCTGTTCCCAAAATAGTGGAAGAGACAAACATGTCAATATCCTTAATATAAAGCAGAACAAATTGCATGCTAGGCAGAGTTATCAGTGCTAATCAAAGTGACTTGAGAGTATGAAAGAAGGTTAAGTTAGTTCTGAGTAGGTGAGGGATAGTTTCACAGAACAGTTAGCCCTTGACTTGGGCCTTGAAAACTGAGTTGAGATTTGATAAAGAAGATGCAGGGAAGGATATTCCAGGCTACTGGAATCCCACTATCAGAAGCACATATGTATGGAAGTGAATCCCATTTTTTGTTTTTGTTTTTCCCTTTGATAATTGTGAGTTATGTAGTTGTATTGTTTGAGTACATAATATGTACAGCTACTTGTGGAGGCTGGTGTGTCTGAATCTGGAAGTGGGATTCAAGTACTGATCTGCAGTGATACTCACTACTCTATTCCTGGACTTTGTTTGTGGAGGGTAATAAGGAAAATATGACAGAGTAGACTTCTGTTCACACAGATTGAATATTTTTGTATTCATATGTTGAAATCCTAACACCTCAATGTGATGGTATTAGAAAGTAGGGCCCTTGGGATGTAATTAGGCCATTAGGCTGGAGCAGTCATGAATGGGATGAGTGCCCTTATAAGAAGAAACACAAGAAAGTTTCCTTCCTGTTTCTGTTCTCCAATATGTAAGGACACAATCAGAAGTTATATTTTGTTATAGCAGCCTGAGCTCACTAAGACACCTTCTGTTTCCAGGCCTGGCTCATACACTTGGAAAAGTTGAGGATTAGGGAACCGGCAGACATGGTGTAAGGCATAGTACAGTTTTTCCATAGGGTAAACTCTTGATTATGCAGGAAATCATTAGTAAATTTAATATCTAAATGTCTTTAAAATTAAATTGTATCTCATAATTTCAAACTCCTTACCTGACTTTCTGTAACTTAAAAGAAAAATCCATTTATTTGTCTTCTGTTTACACTGTATCCTCCTATGTCTTTCAGTTGAAGGTAAAATAATCAAATGATGGCTCAGAGGAAACAAGACTTCTGGAAACCCACATTGGAGATGATAGCTTGCTGATGAGTTAAAGGGGATAGGTTCGTCACACCAGAAGCATGGCTTGATAATGTATCTCTGATCACTCTCCAAAGAGTTTAAGAATCATAATGATTCTCCCTGTACAGAGGTTATTTGCAAGATCATGGATTCTTGCTATAAAAAACAATGCTAGATTTATTAATAAAGCTAAAGTGTTCCTTTAGGAGGATTGACTGCATTCATTAGTGCCAACTTATAGGGAATGCATAGAATCTATAAATTGCTTTGAGTAGTATGAATATTTTGATGATGTGAATTCTTCTAATCCATGAACATGGTATTTGCTTCCATTTATTTGTGTCTTCCTTAATTTCTTTCTTCAGTGTTGTATAGTTTTCTGAGTACAGGTCTTTTGCCTCCTTGGCTAGGTTTATTCCTAGATATGTTATTTTTCTTGTTGCTACAGAAAATGGGATTTTTTTTCCTGATTTCTGTTTCTGATATTTAATTGTCACTGTACAAAAATGCCTTTGATTTCTGAATATTGACTTTGTATCCTCCTGTTTTGCCAAATTCATGTATTAGGTCAAATAGTTTTTTGGTGGGGTCTATAGGACTTTCTATGTACACTATCATGTCATCTGCAAACAATGACAGTTTTACTTCCTCCTTTCCAATTTGGATGCCTTTTATTTCTTTTTCTTGTCTAATTGTGGTGGCTAAAACTTCCAATACTATGTTGAATAGAAATGGTGTAAGCGGACATCCCTGTCTTGCTGCTGATCTTAGCAGGAAAGATTTTAGGTTTTGCCCACTTATTTTGATGTTGGCTGTAGGTTTCTCACATGGCCTTTATTATGTTGAGGTATGCTACCTCTACTCCCACTTTTCTGAATATTTTTTATCATAAATGGGTGCTGTACCTTATTAAATGCTTTTTCTGCATCTATGATATGATCATGTGATTTTCATCTTTCCTTTTGTTTATGTGATGTATTATGTTTATTGATTTGTGAACGTACCATCCTTGCATCTCTGTACTAAATCTCATTTGATCATGGTGTATGATATTTTTAATGTATTGCTAGATGTGGTTTGCCAATATTTTGTTGAGGATTTTGGCGTCTATGTTCATCAGTGATATTGGCTTGTAGTTTTCTTTTTTTGTTATGTCTTTCTCTGGCTTTGGAATTAGGATGATGCTGGATTTGTAAAAAGGGTTTGGGAGTCTTCCCTCTTTTTGGATTTTTTGGAATAGTCTGTGAAGGATAGGGGTTAGCTCTTCCTTATCTTTTTGTAAAAGTCTCTTGTGAAACTGTCTGGTGCAGGACATTTGTGTGCTTGGAGTTTTTTTATTACTGCTTTGATTTCACTAGCTATTATAGTTCTGTTCAGGCTTTCTGCTTCTTTATTCAGCTTTGGAAGATTATATTTTTCTAGAAATTCCATTTGAACCAAGTTTTCAATTTTATTGGCGTATAGTTATTGTAATTTCTTACAATCCTTTGTATTTCTGTGGTGTCAGTTGTAGTCTCTCTTCTTTCATTTCTGATTTTGTTTACTTGGTTCCTCTTTTTTCTTAATGAGCCTGCTTAAAGGCTTGTTGATTTTGTTTATCTTTTTAAAGAACCAGCTCCTGGATTCATTGATCCTTAGAATTGTGCCTTTAGTCTCTAGGTCATTTAATTCTGCTCTGATCTTGGTTATTTCCTTCCCTCTACTTGCTCTGGGCTGTCTTTGTTGTTGTTCCTAGAGTTCTTGTAGATGTAGGGTTAGGTTGTTTGTTTCAAATGTTTCTATGTTTTTTAGGTAGGCCTGTATTGCTATGAAGTTCCCTCTCAGGACTGCCTTTTTTGTGTCCCCTAAGTTTTGGGTTGTTGTCAGTTCATTTTCATTTGTTTCCAGAAACTTTTTGACTTCTTCCTTGATCTCATGATTGAGCCATTCATTGTTGAATAACATACTATTCAATCTCCACGACTTTGAGTGTTTTGGAGTTTTTTCCTTGAGGTTAGTTTCTCATTTCAGTCCCTTGTGGTCATAGAAAGTGCTTGATATGATTTCAATTTCCTTGAATTTGTTGAGGCTTGTTTTGTGTCCTATCACGTGGTCTATCTTTGAAAATGTTTTATGTGCATTTGAAAATAATGTGTATTTTACTTCTTTGGGATGAAAGACTCCATATATATCAGTTAAGTTCATTTGATCTAGGACATTGTTCAATGCCAAAATATCTCTGTTGATATTTTTTGGAAGATCTATCCATTTTTGACAGTGTGATATTTAAATTCCCTAATTTAAGTTGTGTTACTTTCAATATCTTTTTTGATGTCCTCCAAGATTTTCTTTATGTATTTGTGTGCTCCTATGTTTGGTGCATATACATTTACAATGTTTATGTCTTTTTGATGGATTCTCCTCTTGAGTATTATGAAGTGTCCTTCTGGGTCTCTCTTTATGGTCCTTATTTTGAAGTCTATTTTGTCTGATATGAGTATTGCTACCCTGGCTCTTTTTTTCCCTGTCCATTTGCTTAGAAAATTTGTTTCCAGCCCTTCACTTTCAGTCTGTGTAGGTATTTTGTTCTGAGCTGGGTCTCTTTTAGGCAGCATATATGAGGGTCAAGCTTTCTTATCCATTCAGCTATTCTATGTCTTTTGATTGGAGCATTTAATCCATTTACGCTTAAGGTTATTATTGATAGATACTTATTCATTGCCATTTTTTGTACTTGTGTTCCTCTCTCTCTCTCTCTCTCTTTTCATTCCTTTCCTTAAAGCAGTACCTTTAGCATCTCTTGTAGAGCTGGTTTGGTGGAGGTGTTTTCTTTTGGAGTTCTTTTGTCCGAAAAGCTCCTTATTTGGCCTTCTATCTTAATTGAGAGCCTTGCTGGGTACAGTAGCCTTGGTTGCAGGCCTCTGGTTCTCATTACTTGGAATATTTCTTGCCATTGTCTTCTGACTTTGAGTGTTTCCATTGAGAAGTCAGCTGCTAGTCCTATCTGGGCTCCTTTGTATGTTACTTCCTGTTTCTCCCTTGCTGCCTTTAAGATTCTCTCTTTGTCTTGGAATTTTGCCATTTTAATTATGATATGTCTTGAAATGGACCTCTTTGGGTTCCTCTTGATTGGGACTCTCTGTGTTTCCTGGATTTGTGTGACTTTTTCTCTCATCAAATTAGGGAAGTTTTCCATCATTACTTTTTCAAACCAGTTTTCTATCCCTTGATCATCTTCTGGTATCCCCATTATACAGATATTCTGTTTCATGTTGTCTTGTAGTCCTCTTAGCATCTGTTTCTTCTTTCTGAGTCTCTCTTCTTTTTCTTTCTCTATCTGGGTGTTTTTTTTCTACTTTGTCCTCCAGCACGCTGATTCGATCCTCTGCTTCATCCAGCATGCTTGTAATTCGTTCTAGTGTGTTTTTTTTTTATTTCTGAGATTTTATTTTCATTTCTTCCTGCTTTTTGTTTATAGTTTCTATTTCCTTTTTCATGCTGATGTAGTTCTCACTCAGTTCCTTGCAGTTGTCTGTGAATTCTTTGAGCATCATTATAACCATTATTTTGAATTCTATATCTGATTGTTTGGTTACCTCCATTTCATTTAGCTCCCTTAGTGGGGAGTCTTCCATTCCTTTTGATTGCATGTTCTTTTTTGTCTCCCCATTTTAGGTGACCATTTTTGTTTGTTTCTGTGCTTCCTGATGTTTCGCTTTCCTAGCTGTCTTTGAAGAGTGAACTTCAATGTTAGGAATTCTGTGGGGTTCAGTGGTGTGGTCTCTTTGATATCTTTGTCTGAACACTCTGGGTTTGCCCTTTCTTCTGTTTGTGTGGGCTCTCTTGTTGTACTTGGGTTTTTACATTTTGGTGGTTCCTTTGTTGGTGGTTTCTCTCCTCCAGCAAGTATGCCGATGTTCGCAGCTCCCACCTATTCTTGTATTTGCTCAGTGTCAGGCAGTAGGCAAAATGGATTAAGACAGCAGGAGAGTATTTTATGGGATTTAAAGTACCAGCAAGTAGAGAAGAGATAGGAGATTCTTTGAATAAGTATAGCGTTAACTGTGATATTTCACCCAACTAGCCACTTTTTATAGAAGGTGAAAGAGAGATAAGACTCTTGTTAGAGGGGAGAATGACTGTGAGCTGAATCCAGAAAACATCCCTTGTGCAAGGTTAGATGATGAGATATAGTGAGAGTAAAGCATAGAAAGTAGGTGTAGTGTGAGAGAGAATGGAGTTAACCACAACAATAATAATGCTCAGGATTAAAGTTAAGTGGGCTAATATCAGAGAGGGTTGCTGTGTAGTATGTACAATTGTATGAAAGAACAATTATTTATAATAGCACTGTAACGACAATAATATGACAAGAAACATATGATTTGGATAACCAGAATAGAAAGTATCCAATCAAGAGTTGTGTTTTATTGGAACACAGGTGAAGTGCAACAAGGAAAATTAAAATACAACAAAGAGAGAATAAGGAAAACCAGTAAAACAATGCAATTAAACAGAGAAATAAAACAAGGAAAACTAAACATAAGAGAAATAAAAAAATAGTAATAAAATAAAAGTGGTAAAAATAATGAAAAAATAATAATACACATAAACAATAAAATGCCAGCTCTATGGGATAGCCAAGTGACATTTGTCTCAGTTTCTCAGTTTTTGGGGTCAGCCTTGTGCTTCCCCTTTGGATTTGTCTCTCAACCCTTTGTAACTCTATGTCTTATTGTCTCAGTTGGGGGAAGAAAAACAGGAAAAAAAGAGAGAATGGAACAAAAAAGAAAGAAAAAAAAATAAGCCTCCTGCTGACTTTAAATCTGTTCAGCGAGTTCTGCTGGTCTTCCTAAATGCCACAGGAAGATGGGGGCTGGGCTTCACTTTTCTACCTTCTTATGGTTTTGAGAGGGTGGGGACGAGTTCTGGGCCAAAATATTCAGTTTCCCAGCCTCCGGCCCAGGTCCTCTGTGAGCTGCCAGGCTCAAATCAGCCACTCAGTCTCCAGACACACAGCGTGAGTCAATCTCGGGCGGGCTGTTTCACTCAGCCACTCAGTCTCTGAGCGTTGCAGCTCAAATCACTCTTGGGATGAGCCAACCAGAGCTTGAGCATTCCTTACAAAGCATCTGCCTGCTATTCTTAACAAGTACACAGCTTTTCACATAGTCCAACTTTCCAACCAGTCTGGAGACTATCCGATTCAGGGTCTGACATGGCCCCACTCCTCCCTTCTCTAGGTATTGCCTGGCACCTCAATTTCTCTTGTGCCGGCATCCACAATCCCAGCATATGTGTACCGCCTCTGAGAGTCTCCCACTTCATCTCCATTCCCCCCAGCGGCTTCCAGCATCCAGGTCCCTCCTGGTGCCAGACTGCCCTCCTTGCTCTAAACTCTCCTCATTTTTAAACATTCTTTTTTCCTTTTGCTGCTCTGCCTGGTTGTTTTTCTCAACCTTGTATTCAAAATCACTGATTTGGTACTCTGCTTTATCTAATCTACTGTTTATTTCTTCTAGTGTATTATTTATTTCAGATATAGTATTTATATCTGACTGTTCCTTTTTATGGTTTTTGTGTCTTTTTTCATGCTGTTGTGTATCCTTATCATCTTTAAACTATCTGATAGATTGCTTGCCTCTATTTCATATAGTTCTTCCTGAAAATTCTCTTGTTCTTTCTTTTTTTAAATTATTTTATTGTTGTTCAATTACAGTTGTCCGCATTTACCCTCCCCCCACCCCACCCCAGGAAAACCCACCTCCCTCCCTTGCTTCC
>PVJI01024465.1:0-21786 GCA_004026765.1 Micronycteris hirsuta
CAGCCACTGTGGAAAACAGTATGGAACTTCCTCAGAAAAATGAAAATGGAATTGCCTTTTGACCCAGCAATTCCACTACTGGGAATATACCCTAAGAATCCTGAAAAACCAATTCAAAAGAACCTTTGCACTCCTATGTTCATAGCAGCACAATTCACAATAGCTAAGTGCTAGAAACAACCTAGATGCCCATCTACAAATGAATGGATCAAGAAACTGTGGTACATTTACACAATGGAATTCTAAGCAGCAGAGAGGAAGAAGGAGCTTATACCTTTTGCAACAGCATGGATGGAACTGAAGAGCATTATGCTAAGTGAAGTAAGCCAGGCAGTGAGGGACAAATACCTTATGATCTCACCTTTAACTGGATCATAACCAACAAAAGCAGAAAGCAAGCAAAACATAATCAGAGACGCTGAAATTAAGAACAGGCTAACAATAGACAGGGGAGAGGGGGGAGGGGACAATGGGGAGAAGAGTTTTCAGGAATCACTGTAGAGGACACATGGACAGAACTAAGGGGGAGGAGGGAGGGTGGGGGGGTGGGACGGGAGGGGAAGGGGGGGGAGAGGCTGCAAATAACTGTAATTAAACAAAAAATTAATTAATTAAAATTATTTAATTTATACACATAATTTTATCTGAAAGGAACCTGGGTGACTACAAAGATTTTGTCTAGTTTTTTTATTTACAATATATTAACTATAATTCTAAAAAAAAATCAACAATTTAAAGTGAGTTTTTTGTAACCTATTAGTTTACAATTCTTGCCCTGAACTGCCATAGAGCAACTTAAAATATTTGTTTTATTCACACTTAATATGTTTATTCATGTGCTTTGTTACTGGAATATTGTGTTTGGTGATCGGGAGTTGTTTCATTTCTATTGGGGTGTTAGGCAATATACCGTACATACATTACCTAAGATTAAAAACACACGAATAGAACACATCTCACACCAAATATTTTGAATAAAGGATTGTGAGTGCATTGAGGTAGAGTGACTATAATCCAATATTTCTGATTCTTAGTTCCCCATCTTTCCTATTCCAATAGGGTATAGTCTACCCAAAAATGCATCCAATTATACAATTAAAATATATAGCTATTATGTTGTAATGGCCATAGTACTTGAAGCTATGGGAGTCACTCCATCCCAAATAATTAATCTAAGTCACTCATGGTAATCTCTTTCCTTTTTTTTTTTTTTTTTTTTTTGCCGATACCTGATCTAGAATAGTAATGTGAATCATTTCTTATTCATCAAAATTGAGGCAAAGTACACTGGTTATCTTCTGGGAAAATTTTCTTTGCTTCAAAATTAGAAACTTAAGAAAAAGAGAATCAATGTTCTTTTTTCACTTCCAAGTTATTACGTGACGCCTATATTTGATCAACAGTTGAAAGGGTAAGCTTCATTAAGGGTAAAACCAAACAATAAAGATAGTCGAGTGAGAAATGGAGTCAGTATGTTCGATGACATCACTGGTGCATCAACTGGGCCAGCTTGGATCACAGCTACTCCCCTGTACTTCTTAAGTGATACAATAGATGATTACTTTTATTAAGCCAACTTGAATGATGGCTTTTGCATACTTAAAAGTGAAATCATTTAAATTTATATAATTAAAATCCATTTTTTTTTACTCTTTCCCACACAGTGTAGAAGTATGGGTAGTTGACCATATGCCAAAAATAAAGATTAAATGAACTAAATATTAAAATATGCCTACACATTGTATGAATTAGAAAAAATACATACTTTTAATTGAGCTTCACATTTTGATTGGATTATGTAAATGAACATGTCAGATTTAAGGAAATACATCATTGGATATTGTGACTGCCAGAAAAATATGTTTTATTTTTAGGTCATGTAGAAGTAATTCCCTGGCAAAATATAAAGACAATTGAGCTATTTTAAGGCCATAATTACCTCATATTATTATTATAAATATTTTGATAAAGATAAGCATTAAGTGCCTATAAATTATCTGAATAAATTGCATGTCAAAATGTTAAGTTAATTTTAACAGTATATGTTCCAGTACATATAAAAATTATTACAATCATTTTGAAAAGGGACAGCCAACTCAAATGCCTACTGGATAAAGTAAACATGTATACACCAATCAAGCAGGCTAGTGATACATTTTAGAGAATGAATGGTCTATTTAAAGGAATCAGTTTCTACAAGAGTTTAGCAGAGATTCCAGTTTTCCCTAAATCTTCCTGTAGAGTTTAGAGTGCTACTTTGGGGGTCTCTAATGGTGAAATCTCCTCTCCACAATAACTGGAATTTGCTATTTGACTAGCTTTGTCTAACAAGGTATTTGTAAGTGTGATACAAATAGAGTATTGTTACATGATAAGTGCTTGCACTCAGGAACAGTTCTCTTAAAATATTTCCTTGTGGAACACCACCACCACAGTATGAAACAGCCCAAAGAGCCAGTGGAGAGGCCCACACACAATAAAACTAAGACACCCAGTAAATATCTCCGGTTGAGGTCCCAATCTTATTTCCAGACTACCCCTGGTTTCTCATCCTGCACGTATGCAAGAATAACCACACAATCAACTACAAAAATCATGCCATATAATTAATTGTTCTAATTCACTAAACTTTGGATGGTATATTATATGAAAAGAGATAATTGAGACACTCTTTAGATTTTATGCGACACCTTATTTTTAAAAATACTTTATTTACACAATATGGATGACATGCAGGGTAAATATAGAATTTTTAATCTCCAAACTAGTTCAAGCTTTTCATTTTACTGAAGAAACCGATGTCTAATAGGTTAAGTGATAAGTTCTCAAAATTGGTGGGAGGGCCAAGCTAAAAGTGTGAATGTCAACTAATATGTGAATAGCTAGCACATGTTAGATGCTGTGCCTAGACTACATGGATTCACAAGCCAGTCACAGGTTAGTTTTCGAAAAAACTCTGGTTATGTTGTACAATATAAATAAACAATTATCATATATTATAACATATACCATATTAAAGAATTTTTAGTGTTCTTTATATTATCCTTTCTACCTGCGTAAGAAAATGTTTTCCCATCTTGTATAATAAGTAAAAACAAGAAATATGGCTGATGGAATGCTGGAATTAGGCCTAGAGTAGAATAATTATTTTTTAAAATGTTCAATAGATGATTTTTAAAAAATCACTATTACTTTAATTAGGAATCCCTCCCTCCCACTTCATGAGTTATATAGTAGTTTTTTTATATCCATGGTTTTGCTTGCTACAGTTTCATTACCTACAGTTTAAGTTACTTGCAGTCAACTATGGTTCAAACATATTATATGGAGCACAGGCTGATGTGGCTCAGTGGATTCAGTGCTGGCCTGCGAACCAAAGAGTCGACTGTTTGATTCCCAGTCTAGGGCACATTCCTGAGTTGAGGACCAGGTTCCCCAGTTGGGGGCATGTGAGAAGCAATCACAGATTGATATTTCTCTTCCTGTCTTTCTCTCTCCCCCTCTCTAAAAATAAATTTAAAAATATTTTAAAAATACTAAATGGAAAATTAAAGAAATAAACAATTCTTAAGTTATAGATTGCACACCATTCTGAGTCATTTGATAAGATAGCATGCTGTCCTACTTTTCTCGCCTGGAACATGAATTGTCCCATTGTTCAGTGTATCTATACTGTATACAATCCCTACCCATTAGTTATTTAATATCTGCTTTCAGGTGGACTTTTTGGTATGTCAGTGTTTGTGTTGAAGGAGTTCTTTTTTATGTTATTTTATTTTACTTTATTTTATTTTATTTCATTTTATTTATTTTATTTTATTTTAACTTATAATAGCCTCAAAGCAATTTGTGAAATTTTGTTACAGCATACAATGTTTTATTTTATCATTTGTTATTGTTGTTAATCTCTTATTATGTCTAATTTACAAATTAAACTTAATCATAGGCATGTTATGTAGAGGGGAATAATCATATATGGGTTTGGGTACAATCCAGAATTTCAGGTATCCACAAGAGTCAGAGAAGGTAATGGGGACTGCAGCACCATATCCGTGTTCTTTAAATACTGAATAAACTTCTATGTGCACAATGTTTTAAGAAAAAAAAATAGTTCTCTAATGGAGGCAACTGGACAGGAACAACAATAAAAAAAGAAAGGAAAAATAATTCCCATCAGAATACCTATTCTAAAACATATCTTACTGTTTTATCATATGTACATTTCATTTTCAACATCTTCTTGTGAACTAAATGTAAATAATTTGAATTATTTTTCACTGGATCGTAAGCAGTGAATTAGAATAGTCTGACAGTCAGCGAAACCTGTTATAAAAGCCACTGTTATGGGACACAAGAGGAGATGAAAGCACAGCCCTGTCACTCCGCAGAAAAAGAACATGCTGTTCATGGCTGGTTATTCTCTTTTCGGAGCACTGAACTTGGCAGTAAAATCAGTAGAAGTAAATGGTGGAAGCAGGGGACTGGCAGGGATACGGCAGCCCCTGTGGAGAGGCTGTCTACAGATGACATAACAATAACCCCGCGATCTATGGGATGACTGCATGCCTGTTGGCTTCACTGGAGGAACTAATCAAGTGGTAAGAATAAAGTTTAAGTTTTCAAAAATATTGGTGCTTAATTGATCAGAAGAATAAAGAACTTGATTAGAGACAGAATTTTCAATAACGTGTTTAGAGATGTATAATTGAGATTAAGTAACATGACAGTAAAGATAAACACAAAAATCTATTCTATTTATTATTGAAATTGATTACAGAAAGAAGTAATACTGGTTTTCTCTGTCTCTCTAGATCACTAGAAGATGTGTACAGTGATCATAAGTCTTTCATTCTTTTCTTTAATTATTGCCACAGCTATTTTAGTAAGTTAATGCTAAACTCTATTTCTTTCTTTCATTTTTGTTACATTATTTCAATTAATCTTATTTTGAAGTAGACTATATATAAATATTTGGATGTGAAGTAATTTAAAGAATTATCTTACCAGGGTCTCTGGACACCCAATACCACTTCACACCAAAGCATACTCATATCTACCCAGTGCAATGGATTCTTCTGCACCTGTAGGCACAGTTGTCCTAGCGCATTCGCATTTTCATCCTACAGAACAGGGTATGGAACTGATTTGTGCTCTACGTTCTACTTATAGCACTATATTTTATTTCAGAAAGAGGTAATAGTTCACTTTCAAATAATAAGTAATATTGTATTTTAATGATGATTTACTGATTTTCTAAGATATACATAATTCATTTTGAATTTGTCACAAATTGTCAGATGTTGATATACCCTTATTTACCTTTCAGCATTTGAACTGCTATGTCATGGCAACTCACTCCTCAGATACACAAATATGTAAGAATAAAACAGCATGGCCAAGTGTGTTTTTTTCCAGGAATGCACTGTTAGCCTAGCAATTGAAAAACAATGAAGGGAATTCATCATGGTATCAGACCTAACAAGAAAAAACACATGAGGATATCAATAGATTTGGAGAAAACATTTGAGAGAATTAAAATACATTTATAATAAAAATCATCAAAGTCAGAATAGAAGGAAGCTTACTCAGTCTGGTAAGAGGAAAATACAAAACATCATATGTCATGGTGAAAGACTGAATACTGTCCTCTGACGATCGTGAACAAAGAAATAATTGTTACTCTACCACTTTGATTTAACAATTTACCCAGGGCAATAAGGCAAGAATCATATATACAAGGTCCTCTACATTGGAAAGAGTGGAATAAAACCCCTTATTTATAGTTATCTTAATCATTAATATACAAAATCTGTGGGAATCCACAAAGCTACAAAACTAATAAGTAAATTTGGTTGTAGAGTAAAAGATCAATTACAAAACCTAGTTCCATTTGTGTATACTAACAATAAAATATGGGCAATTGAAATTTTATAAAATGATTTACCAATATATCATGTATAATGGTATCAAAATTTTAAAAATAATTAAGAATAAATCTGGCAAAAACATAAAATTACCTGTGCATTGAAAATTACATAATATTAGTAAGAAAAATTAAAGATCTAAATAAATGAAAAATATATCATGCCCATGGGTTATAAACTTCAATATTGTTAAGCTGTCAGCTTTGTAAGTAGGTATGATGACTCAATACAATTCCTACCAAAATCCCAGCAAGCTTTACTTTTATATGTGATAAGAACTTCTGAAATTGATATGGAAATTTAAAGATTCTGAATAACCAAAGTAACTCTGAAAAAAATGTTGAGGACTTACACTACCTTATTTTAAGATTTATTATAAAATTCTATGATTAAGACAGTAGGATATGATTAAGACACTAGAATATTGATACTAGAGAGATAAATAAAGCAATGAAACACATGAGTTCTGAAACTGAACTACACACACGTGGTCTATTGATTGTATTTTAAAGCATCAAAGCAATTGAACCAGGAAAAGATAATCTTCTAAACAAGAAGTGCTAGAAAATTTGCATAATAATTGTTCATAATGTCCCTAAACTCATATAGTAGATAAATTTTTATTCAGAATGAAACATGGAGCCCTGGCCAGGTGGCTCTGTTGGTTGGAATGCTATCTCATACACCAAAAATACTGCAAGTTCAATTCCTGGTCAGGGTACATACCTAGGATATGGGTTTGATCCCTGGTTAGGGCCTGTACAATGGAAAGTAACCAATTGATATTTCACTCTCACATCTGTCTCTCTCTCTCTCTCTCTTTCTCTCTGTGTTTCTGACTCCTTTCTTCTCTCTCCAAAATCAATGTACATGTCCTCAGTTGAGAATTAAAAAAAAAAAAAAAAGAAAGTTAAACATGAATATAAGATAATATATGACAATAATCTTAGTACCTTGGGTTTCACAAAGATATATAATACAGAATATATAAAATATAAAATAATGTCAGTAAATAGTACTTTATAAGGACATTTAAAAAAATATTCTTTATAACAAACTGCTATGACAATGAAAAGGCAATCCAAAGGCCAGGGAAAAAGAAGATTTGAAAAACATGTAAAAAATAACCTGACCAAAACAAAACAAAAAAAACTTGTAAAAAGAATTTTTACAATTCATTAAGATATTTGTTTTTTTATTTTTTATTTTATTTATTTTTAGAGAGAGAGGAAGGGAGGGAAAAAAAGAGGCAGAGAGACATCCATGTGTGGTTGTCTCTCACGTGCCCTACACTGGGGACCTGGCCGGCAACCCAGGTATGTGCCCTGACTGGGAATCGAACTGGCGACTCTTTGGTTCACAGTCCGCACTCAGTCCACTGAACTACACCAGCCAGGGCAAGATGTGGTTTTAATTATAAATGTTCTAAAGATTTTAAGGTCATGTCAATGAAAAAACGTATCTAGGTAACAAATAAATAAGCAAATGAGAATATACTAAACATCAATAGTCATTTAGAAAATCCTCAAATCCAAATATAACTTAGAATGAGATACCACAACAAGCCCACTAAAATGAACGAAGCTATAGAGATTGATCATAACCACATTTTGACAAGAATATGGAATAACTAGAACTTTGATATATTTCTAGTGGAATGTAAAATGTACAAGTAATGTGAAAAATACTTTTGCAGTTTCTTAAAATATAAACATATACTTGCCATATAATCCAGGAAGCTTATATATGAGTATTTATAGCAGATTTATTTTTTATGGAAAGAAAACCACCCAAAACCCATTGATAAACACTAAGCAAACTGTAATACAAAGGAAACATTGAAATACTGACAAAACTAAGACTTGGTGAGGCCGTAGAGCAAACAGTGCATATACATTGCTTATAGTTAGAAAAATCAATCCAATTACTTACAAACTGACACCATTTACTAAGATAAAGTTACAACAACCCTATAAAACACATATTTACACATGAGAAATCATTGATTGGTATCAAATGTACTTAATAGCCATTTTACCTTTATTTGTAATAGTCAAAAATTAGAAAAAAAACAAAATAAAGCATTATGAGTGAAGTAAGTTGCACTGTTTGGATTTTATTGTTGGGGCTATGAAGGATACCAATGTGATATACTTGAAATAGGAGATGGTAAGCGTAAGGTTATATAGAGATAAGAAAATAACAGTGACAGTAAATCAAATCCACAGGGAAAATAAAGTAAACTGAAATGGGAAATAAGAAGGTTTACATAAAATCTCTGTAAATATATATTTTATCTCCTTAATCTCTTAGCTTTAAAAAATATTAAGATTCCAAAAAAATTAAGATTCCATGAAATAATACTTATAACTACATATTACTGAGTTAGTAATGATAATGAAAACAACATCTGCTTAAAATGCTAAAAATTCAGTGAAGTGTATACTTAAAATATTTGAATTTTGCAGCATATAAAATATACCTCAATAAAGTTTTCTTTTTAAAAATAAAAAATGATAAGGAAATAATTTGTGAGGCTGATTTTTCTGAGATAGGAAAAAAACATTTCTTTTAGAAACAGCAAAAATCTACACAATAGATAAATGGAAAGCAATATTTTAAACATCTATGGTTTAATTCCCTCATTTCTACATGCTAATTTTCCCATTTTAGAATTTATGTGAGTTATGCCTTTATAAACAGAACATAAAGAAATTAGCTGAGTAAGAGGGATTTATTGTGACTGCTGTTGAAAGGGTTTCTTTAATTTTTAGTTTTATTATTTTTTAGGGCTATCTATGAAAATTAATTTATTTTAAAATCTGGACTTGGTACAATTTACCAATGTGGTTGTTAAAAGTCAAGAGTATCAGGACCTTGGAAAAATATTTCTGGGATTAACAATGTGTAGCTATTCACACCTATTTCCAGAACATAAAGTACCCTTACACACAAAGAAAGCTCAGGTAAATACCCAAGTGAAAAGCAATACTCTTACCTATAGTGAGTGTTAGAAGTGAAACTGGCCCTGGCTGGTGTGGCTTAGTGGATTGAGCGCAGGCTGGGAAGTGAAGGGTCCCAGTTTGATTCCCAGTCGGGGCATATGCCTGGGTTGTGGGCCAGGTCCCCCGTGAGGGCCATGTGAGAGGCAACCATACATTGTTGTTTCTCTCCCTCTCTTTCTCCCTCCCTTCTCCTCTCTCTAAAAATAAATAAATAAAATCTTAAAAAAAAAAAAAAAGTGAAACTGATGTCAAGAGACCCAAAGTAATCCCAGGCATCTTTTTTTTTTTTTTTTTTTTTAAGATTTTATTTTTATTTATTTTTAGAGAGAGGAGGAGGGAGGGAGAGAGGGAGAGAAACAGCAATGTATGGTTGCCTCTCACATGGCCCTCACTGGGGACTTGGCCTGCAACCTAGGCATATGCCCTGACTGGGAATCGAACCGGGAACCTCTGGTTCCCAGCCAGTGCTCAATCCACTGAGCTACACCAGCCAGGGCGTAATCCCAGGCATCTTGATCTGTAGTAAAAAAACTGAAATCAATGAACATAACTTTTAGAAGCCATTTATTTTCCATTACTTTTTGACAGAATTAAAGTCCTTTTAAATTTAGCCAAATGTAATTTAAATGAGCATTTTCATAAGAAAACTTGAGATATTTTTCTGTGCCCAAACCATAGGGCACAACAACTAACAGATACCTGATTTTAAAACAGTAACAGTTTCACTGCTCTCTCTGGTGTTGAGCCCAATTAACGCAGTGCCCCGCCCGGTCTTGGAATCTGAAATACACAAATGCAAATACATTTTTTGAAAATTCTTCTATCATGTTTATTTTGAGAATAAAAGATGAGTTACTGAAAACTGCAAGAATTTCTGATTAATATTTGTATGGTATAATAGTTTCAGTCTCTTCACATTTAAAAAGAGATGTGTCTCATTATAAGACTCTTTTCTAATTGAAGAAAACATAGGAGACAAATTATAATTCTATTTCTCAGATGGTTAATAATCACAAGCTTGCAATGCCTGTAAATATTCTGACTCACGAAGTTGATATTGTGGGTGAGCTTTAAATAGATACATTGGTGTTCATTATATGCTCATTGTAACTTTTGTATTACTGCAGTAAGTATTTATATGAACATGCAGCTAAGGAAAGAGATAAAAACGTGTCTATGAATATATGTCTATAGTAAATTATGTTGTGGTTAAGTTTTTATTATTTTATTCATATTCCCAGTGAAATAACTTCAGGTTCAAATAAACATCACCTGGGGTATTAAAGGGGGAAATAAAGCTAAGCTAGAAACAGTTAATTGCTGGAATGTAGTGAAATGCATGATGAGTTTACATGTTTCTGAATCTCATCTATTATTACTTTGTTTATTTGTTACCCCAGTAAACCTGAGTTCTTCAAATTGTTGTCTTCATGGTTGTGCCCTAAAACAGACACAGCTTCATGACAGCTCTGGTCTCTGACTACTATTAAGATATTATTTTTCAGCCAGTTCTCTCAAACTGTAGAGGTTACCAACCAAGGAAATCCTACAACTGGCACTTTAAAAATAGCTGGTATTTTATGTTTTATATGTTCTTTCTTACAGTCCTTTCTATGAAGCCCCTAATCCTAGTAGACAGTTTGATTAAGGAGAGCTTCAATAATTCCTTTGGTGCTGGGCTTAGCAGAAATACTATAAGCATTGTGAGAAAATGTGTGAATACTACTACTACTACTAATAGAGATTATAAAACGTTTATTTATTAATGCGTTTTTGTTAGCTGTGTTATTTATATTATTTCATTATTTCCTTAAATGAGACATGCAAAGTAGGCATTATTATTCCCATTTTATCAATGGGGAAATACATTGCAGAAAATGTGAGAAGCCTTTCCAAGTTTCACAGTGAGTATATGGAAGATATAGATTTCAAACTCAGTTTGTCTAAATCTACTTGATTTTGACTTTTAAAGGGGTACTAGAATTAACTTTGATCTACCTTAACACACACACATGAACACATGGACAGTAGTATCAGCTATATTTATTAGTCAGATATTTTTCCTTCCTGGTAGAATAAGCAATAGTTATATCTCAGCACAGTAACTTTTATTTTACTTGGGGAAAAAATGGCTTTATCTTTTATTCAGATATACAAGGATGAGCAAAAGTAACTTTACTATTGTGAATACACAAAACAGTTTATTACCATATTATTATTTATTATTATTTTATTATTTTTCCGTAAGCCTACTCTGTAAATGTATATATTTGTGTTTATCCATATATTATAATGTAGATATTAATATAGATATATATTTGGAAATAGAGAGAAAGATGAGAGAAAGACATCACAGTCAAAAAAGAGTTCTTTTTATAAATAAGAGAGAGAAGACTGTCTATATATATGATGTTTTGGGACACAGTTTTGTTCTGTTTTTGGTCTTTTGTACCTTTCTCTATTTTTAAAATTTATGCTCAGAATAATGACCTAGATTTTGGCTATGATCTACCAGGAAATTTAAGTGATTAGGTATTTTTGAGTTGATCCTTTGTGGAATCAATGCAGGTCAAAGAAAGCATAATTTTATTTTTAAAAATGTCAAAAGATTATTTAAGTTCAGAGGTCAGAGTAGAGGTGCTGCTGGAAGTAGAATGTATTCTCTTCATTGGTGCTGCATCACCAGACGGAGGAATTAGAGATGAATGAAGAAAAACATTGAATAACTGACAACAGTGACTGTAAAAAAAAGCAACAACAATTTTCATACTGCCTAATTTGGATGTAACAAACTATGTTGCCAAGATAACATTTCTCAATTATTTATTGATAAACATTCTAAATATAAAACATAAGCAACCAATTTTCCAAGGCCAATTTTAAAATAAACAAAAATTTGTTTTTGTTTTCTAGCATAATTTTCCCTACATTTTTAGTTCTCAAGTTCTGTACATTTGTTTATCTACCATAAGCAATAAGCCTAAAAAACATTTAAACTGGGGATCTCTTTCATTTCTGGGTCATTCAACTGATACTTTATTTAAAGACTCAAACTGAATCTGAAGTTGAGAGCTGGATAGCAAATATTGTATAGTCTGGAAACCTCAACTCAGAATAAAACAGATCTGGGAAGAGTCTTACTCAGCTTTTAATATTTGTTTTTGTGACTCATTCCCCAACTTGTTACAGGTAGACATTATTTATCTTTAGTCATCTTCTACCCCCTTTTTAATTGCCCTAGTGGCTCAGGTCCTGCCCATATCTCTCTGACTTCTAAGTCTCAGGGGTTATACTGGCTATTTCTGTCCAACCACCCATTTTTATTTCAGGATTATTCTTCTTTCTTGTCTGAAATAAAATGTGTTTTTTTTTTTCCTTCAATTTTTAATATTCTCAAGTAGTATGTGTAATCAATTGGAAGATGTTTTCAATTTTCATTCTCTACTAGAATATGTAACTAACTCACCCTAATTGATGTTACAGAGTTAATATGATATCTCTTTTGCTCTCACTTTAACTTTCTCTCTTATTTTTCTCCCATTCAATCATTCATTTATATATTTACTGAAACATGCATTAGTGAAAATACGGTATACCTGCTTGTGCTAGACACAGGATAGACTCCAGGGATTCAATTGACTAAAAGAGAAACATATCTAGCAAGATGTGACAGTTCCATGGAAACAAATAATTGGAATATGAGATAATGATCACTATGATAAAAGTACGTGTCAAAATGTTTTATAAAAAACGATTTATATTTCATGCAAGCAAAGAAAGGAAACACAAGTCCTGTCCAGAAACAATCGGATTTTTTTTTCAGGGAAGTGTCATTTGACATTTTAAAAACAGTAAAAAGTAAATGGCAAGAAATTTAAGCCTAGGCAAACTGCCAGAACAAAGAATGGGGACAGGAGTGTTTAGAGAAAGAATTCTCAAATTGTGCCCCCCAGGATCAGGAGCATCAGCTTCACACAGTTACTTAGAAATGTAAATTCCTGGGGCCATTAGGACCTATTGAATGAGAAACTCTGGGGGTGGAGACTAATAATTTGACTAATAATCATGCCTCTCAAAAAATTCTGAAGCAACCTTTGAGAACTATGGAACAAATTTTTTTAAAAATCATAATAATAACTATTTGGTATGGATCCAATGTAGGTCACATGTCTGTGAATTGGAAATAGGTTTTGGATGCCCAGGCTGCTGTGGCTCACTGCACTGAGTGCCAACTTGTGAACCACAGGGTCACCAGTTTGATTCCCTGTCAGGGCAAGTGCCTGAGTTGCAGGCCAGGTCCCTGGATGGGGGTGCTTGAGAGGCACAGCACATTGATGTTTCTCTCTCTCTTTTTCTCTCTCCTCCCCCTTCTCTCTAAAAATAAATAAATAAAATATCTTAAAAAAAGAGTATATATTTTGGTGGTAATGCTGGCTGTTTAACATTGTTACCACTAAACCAAACCTGCATTACGAGAAGTGTTAAAAGAACAGCTTCAAGAGACTGACAGCTGTCAAAAGGGAGGATGAGGGAGGACTGGATTAAATAAGGTGAAAAGATTGGCCAAAGGACATACATGTATAACCCACGGACACAGACAACAGTGTGGCGATGGTCGGAGGGAAGGAGAGCGGGCGCCGGGAGGAAGTGGGCAAAAGAGAGGAGATGAGACGTCTGCAATAGTGTCTACAATAAAAAGAAAGAAAGAAAAAAGAAAATAGTTTGTTTTTTTTCAATAGGCAGTTGGAAAATATGTAATTGCTTAAGCATAGGATTGCCATGAGCAAGGGTGTTTAAACGATAAGTCTAATTGTATTGGAGGCATTTAATCAGGTTGATTTAAAAAAAAAACCTAAGACTAGGAGGATATAAATAAAGCATTAGCATCAATAGGGTTAGGAAGAATACAGGCAGGGATAGAAATAAGAAAAAATAGAAATGTAGAACTTTTTAGTTAACTTGTATGTTTTTCAGTGGGATTTTCTGGACATGAAGTTTCACCAACAAAAACCTAATACAAAAAATTATAAGCACCAGAACATGTTGATGGGGGAGAAATTCACTTGAAGAAGCTTTGTGCTACCCTACAAAGCAAAACTGACTTTATTCTACTTAAACCAATGTGCAGTATGCCATAGAAAACAAACAAAACAGAGTCACTGTCTTGTGTTCTTTCTGTTCTCCAAGTGAATTGGGCAGATCTGTGCAACTTTAAACTCCAGCTGGGAGTTAGATTCAAGTCCTCTCTGAATTAGTCTTAGGCTCTAGGCAAGCCCATGTGCCTCTAACCCAGGTTCATCTCTAGCCCAGCCAAAAACTGTGTAACAATAACTGTTTTGGGCAACAGTTGAAAGGTGAACTCCTAAATTTGCCTGTAGAATTCAAAGAAAGCTTCAAAGAAAGAAACTGGTTTTTGAGTTGAATCCTTGATATGATATAGATATATATTGACAAGAAAAGAAATTGGATATTTCATACAGGTGCAACTGAATGAACAAGGTCACAAAATAGGTAAGTCCATGGCTACTTAGATAAAAATAATTAGATAGAAAGTTCCTCATGTCTGTGTTTCAACTAGCTTACTGTGGCATCACTGTGTATCATTTTCATGAAAAAAAAAATGGAGAAAAGGAGGACAATAAACAAATGTTCTCAGTGCTCTAAGTAGGGGAAGAGTGACAGTGAATGGGAGTGCCACTGGGTGTTGTGGAGTTATTGGATTTGAAACATTTGCATTCAAAAACAGGGATAGCTAACATCTTCTGGTTAGTAAGCAGCAACTAGCCCTGAGCAGTGTATCTTTCCGCTTTTAGTCTCTTAAAAGCAACTCCTGTTCACTACCTATCTAAAATGCTTGTCAAATGGATTAAAAATTTTTTTTTCTTTGCTTTGAAGAGGAAAAGTTTATTCTAATCTGCAACTATTTTACTGATATTATGCCCATCACACTCATTAAATAGGAGACCCTATTGCTATACTTTCTTCCAGGGAATTTGGGTTTGAAACTTGATTTTGACCCCCCAACTCTCTCTGGGCTCTCCTCCATACTCTAGTAGTTGGGCAGTGCTGTTTAGTTGTCTTATCATTCCAGATGTATGTTGTCAGGTAGAGCAAGCTCTGAGCTTGCAATGAGGCTGGTTTGTGTTCAGTCTTCCTCAATCTGTTTTTCCATTCACAACTCCTTTCCGACCATAAGATAGCACAAATACTGCAGGCAAGTAGCAGAAGTTAAAATCAAGCTCAAAATTTCAGCACCAAAGAAATGCATGCTCTTTCTGTGAAATACCTTAGGGGACTTAAAAGTAAATGTGCAGGTATGAATTATTATATTAAGTATGAGGAAGCCACTGTTATGGGTTGAATTATGCTTCTCCCCAAAAATATAAATATGATGGAGTGCTAACACTTTTAGAATAGGACATTATTTAGAAATAAGATGATTACAGAAGCAAGCAAGCTAAAATTAGATCATTAGAATGAGCCTTAATCCAGTATAATTGGCGCCTTTATAAAAAGGGGCCATTTGGACACAGAGACTGACACTTATTCAGAAAGAACCCCCTCTGAAAATTGGGGTGATGCTGGTGTGAGCCAAGCAGATCCCACAGCTAGGGGAGAATCATAGAACAGATCTTCCCTTTGTGCCTTCAGAGAGAACGTGGCCCTGCTGACACGTTCTTGATCTCAGAATGTTCACCTCTGTAATTGGGAGACGGTGAATTTGTGTTACTTAAACCATTCATTTGAAATGCTTCGCTATGGCAGCTGTAGCATGCTAACACAGGTGCCTAACTCTTCTCTAATCTTACCGTGAACTTTTTTGAATTTGTCTGCTTTGTCGATGTTTACATATTTCATGTTTTTCTTTAATCATTAATCTGCTGTCAACCTACCCATCAATCATTTCCAATTAATGACAATAAAATTAATAATACCACAAAACTAGTTTTCCAATGCAGCAATATTATTTCTTGAGATGTTAACTTGTATTTACTCTAGTTGTATTGTTAGACTGAAGCTGATAATCTTGTACTTTCTTTTTTTTTAGATTATATTTATTTATTTTTAGAGAAAGGAGAAGGGAGGGAGACAGAGAGGAAGAGAAACAGCAATGTATGGTTGCCTCTCACATGGCCCTCACAGGGGACCTGGTCCACAACCCAGGCATGTGCCCTGACCGGGAATCGAACCGGGACCATATGGTTCCCAGCCCGCACTCAATCCACTGAGCTACACCTGCCAGGGCAATCTTGTACTTTCTGGTCTCAAAGAAATGGATGGTATACATGGGGTTCTAGCACTTAAAAAAAAACATAAACCTACTAAAGTGTTAGTAGTCATTCATAGTGGCTTCATCTCACTGAGAAGATTATGTTCAGTAAACCAGAGAATAAAGGGAAGAGAAAGAGAGGAGAGTTTTCCCTCAGACTAGAGTTAATACAGAAGTCTATGGTTTGGAGATTAGCAAGAAATTTCATCTCTTTGAAGAGCCCTTGAGTATGGCAAAACCTCGTTAAAAATAATTGTGCCAGTGAGTGGGTTAAGGAAAGTCTAGACATAGAAGTTCGCAACCTGATTGAAAATGTACGTGTATTGTAGGAAGAATTCTAAAGGTATCCTGGAAGAAACTTGTTCCTTGGTTACTTAATCAAACATTAATCTAGGTACTGCTATGCAATGAATTTGCAAAAGTAATTAAGGTACCCATTTTAAAATACAGACATTATCTTGGGTTAACTGGGTGAGTCCCATCTATCTGTATAATTACATGAGATATTAAAAGCAATAATAATAATAATTTATCTGGCTGGAGTCAGAGAAATTTGTTAGAAGAAAAAAGCAGAAGAAAAAGTGGAAAAGCGAATTTATGTGTGAGAAGGATTTGACAGATCCTTGCTGGCCCTGAGATTCGGGGCCTGTGAGAGACACCCCTAGGAGAGACACCCCTAGGCAGCCATCAGCTAAGAGCCAACAAAGAAACACGACCTTACTCTTACAACCACAATGTACTAGATTCTGCCAACCTGAATGTGCTTCAAATTATATTATTACTGAGCATCCTGAAAAGAAGCTAGCCAATGAACATCTGAATTTTCATCCTGTGAAACCTGGATCAGGAAAACCAGCTGAGTTAACCTGGAAAGTTGACCCACAGAACAGTGAGACAATACATACGTGTAGCTTAGACTAAGTCTGTGGTACTATCTTATGGCAGTGATAAAAAGCAAAGACACCATGCTTCAAGGGTAGCTCAGAGGCAGAGTCACTTCTCAGGCACCAAGGTATATTGGTCTTAAGAGGACATAGTGATCATAATGGAACGGAAATTTGAAGTCAATTTCTTACTTTAGGAGCACAGTCTAACTTCTAAAATTCATGTGCAACCTCAAGAATCAGGAGAGGACTCCAATAAGAGCTGGGCTTGAATATGAGTGAAACATGGAATGTCACCTTTTACATATGTGAGTTTAATAAGTAAGATTTATTTCTACTTCCCCAAGTCAGAAAAGGAATTTAATTTATTCAGTAATTTTCATCTCTTTTGTACTAGTATTTCATCCATCAAGGACTTTTATATTTATGTTGATGACCCACAAACTACATCCTGTTCCATTGTCCTTATCTCAAAACCCTTTTAAACTCTTCTTTCTATGTTCCATGCTCTGAACATTAGCGGTATACCAAGATGTATCTCTAGTGTTTGTCAAATAGATTCAACTAATATTTTAGACAATCTATTGTGCTAAACAGTTCTTCTGTGTGATAGCATTTAATTTTTTTCATTTCATCCCATAGATGAAATATTATGTCTCTAATGTATATCACAAAACATGAGCTCAGATAAATGGATCTTACCAAAGATACTATATTTAATAAGAAGGTCAGGGATGCAAAATTATGCCTGCTTGTCTACCATTCTAAGATAGAACTACTTACTCAAGTATCAGTTGAAAAATAACCATTTAACAAGGCCTAGAGAAAAAATAATTTTGGGCCTACCTAATAGCATACTCTTCCCTCTGGTCTTTTCCTTTTAACAAAGCATAAAGCCTTCAGTTAAAGGAATGAAAGGCTAGGAATATATCCAAAAGAACCAAAACACTAATTCAAAAGAACGAACATTCCTATGTTCATTGCAGCATTATTTACAATCACCAGGATATGGAAGTAGCCCAAGAGTCCATCAGTAGATGAGTGGACGAAACAAGTATGGGACATTTACATAATGGAATACTACTCAGCCATAGAAAAGAAGAAAATTTTACCTTCTGAGACCCTAGATGGACCTGAAGTGAAATAAGCCAGTCAGATAAAGACAAATACAATATGATTTTCTTCATATGTGGATACTAATGGGCACATTGAGCTTACAAGCAAAATAGAGACAGACTCAGAGATGGAGAACAGATGACAGCTAGTGAGGGGAGGAGGTTAGCGGTTGGAGGGATTGAGCAAAAAGGAAAAAGGACTCATGGGCATGGACAACAGAGTGGTGATTGCTGGAGGGAGTGGGGTATAAAGGGGCTAAATGATAATGAGGAAAAAAAGGACAATAAAAAAAGACCAAGAATAGGAAATTCACCCAGGCAGTTGAAAGGAAGTTTACCAGTAGGAATACCATCCAGATAATATCCTAACTTCAACATCATGTTATGTAAAGAATACCTATAGTGCAATGGATTTAATTTTTCTTTGGCATTCCTTCCCCTCAGGAATTATACTGCTTGCAACTTGATTCATGCTTTTATTGATTATATATATAATCATATATCATGTTTTCTTCCTTGATCCCTCTTCTCTGTGAACTTCGATCTAGCCTTCATGCATAAGCAGAAGGAAAGTCAGCCCAGGTATGGCCCTCAGAACCTCAGAGAGAGGATGTTGGATACAGTTTCCTCTCAAGTATTAAAGTTTGGCTGAAGAATGATCTTATTGGGGGCTAGCTCTGAGATACTTAATTTGTGCCCTAATTGTCGTAGTTGTTTTCCTGACATAAATAACAGTAATGCAACATTAATAGTTTCAAGTTAAAAGGATAGCTTTATTTTAAACATGTTCATCATACTTTTAATTAACCATTTTTTAAAATTTTTTAATTTAAGTATAGTAGGTATAGTATGAGAATAACTCCTGCTTTTGGTTTGAATCACGGTTGAATAAAACTTCTACTATGGTACAAAGATGTGTATCATTAAAAATACCTATTGTCAAAATTCAAACTTACTAAACTTTTTAAAAAAGATTTTATATATTTATTTATTTTTAGAGGGGAAAGGAGGGAGAAAGAGAGAGAGAGAGAAACATCAACATGTGGTTGCCTCTCACATAGCTCCCACGGGGGACCTGGCCCACAACCCAGGCATGTACCCTGACTGGGAATCGAACCTGCAACCCTTTGGTTCACAGCCCATGCTCAATCCACTGAGCTATGTAAGTCAGGGCTAAACTTTTAACTTTAAAGCAAAATAAATTATTTTTATGAAAAAGAGAGGAAAGATGAAGACTGAATTGAAAAACTAAAGTGACATGGAGCATTACAAGAATAATACTGATGAAGAAATATAGCATTTACAGATTGCTCAACAAATTTAATAACCCCTTTTTAAAAACTTGACATGATGCAGAACGATACTTCTCTAAAGCTGAGCATTTTGAATGTTAACCTGGATGGGTTGATTTTGCACTCTTTATTTCTAAATCTGCTTAGAGTACTTTCTAGGAAAGGAATATTTCAAAAAAGAATTGATTCTGCACAGTAAAAAAAACATTGAGTGCCTTATGATGATTAGAATACATATGTTCTTTGAAGGACATTAGTTCCTAGCTGGTAATTTTCCTATCAAATATTTAGCAGTGTGAAACCTTTGGAAAGTTGTGTGATATATCATTAGCTATCAGGAACCATTACCTCTTTATGGAATACTTGAAGTCAAACTTTATCCATAAATAACTTCTGTCAGAGTACTTAATAATAAGTACTCTGATCCATAATAAGCATACTCATTTTTTAAGGATGGAATTTTTAAAGATGTGTTTGTAGGTTAACTCCCAAATCTCAAAGATTTTATGCTAATAAAAGTAAGGAAATAATCACTCTTCTATAATTTTAAGCTTCTGTTGACACAGAACTGCCCTATTCTTCCTCCTTTATACTATTTTTTTCAAAGTAATTACTCAAAATTTAATAATGTTAACACTTAAATTCAATTAAGGTAGCCTTTTAAATATTGCTTATTTCAGGAAATGTCCTCAGAGGATTGAACTACAATCCTCAACGTTCTCCGTGGCTCCTGTCTTTAACTAGTCTTGCTTCTGTTTCTTTGTCCCTTGTTGTCACCCATTCTCCTGCAGTCAGATTGTTCTTTGAAAAACTCCTACCAAGTTTTTCAAGTAAAAATTCTCAAGTGACACTTTTTTGCATTTAAGTGTTAGCCAAACTCTTTATCTTGGCTTTCATGACCCTCCAGGATTTTCCTCCCTTTCCAGCCTTATATTCTAATGGGGAGGAGTGGTAGTGGTGATAAGGACCTCAGTAATTTATCTTCTTTTCATAAATTTTATTTTATTGCGGTAAGAGCACTTACCATGAAATCTATTCTCCTACAAAGTTTTAACTGTACAGTACATTGTCTTGACCATGCATATGATGTTGCATGGCAGATATCTAGAGCTTATTCACCTTGCTCAAGTGCAACTTTATGCTCATTGATTACTCACTTCCTTTCTTATAATAATTGATTTGCTTCTTTCCTATGGTAAAGCTACACATCATTTTTTTCCCTGAAAAGCCCTAAACTCATTTTAAATTTAAGACCTTTGTACTTACTGATCCTCATGCTTGCCATGCCGTTGACTTAGACTTAGCATTGTCACATCCTACTGCCATTACGTGCAGTCTAAATGCCACATTCTCAGATAGACCTCCCCTCCTCACTCAACTTTCACTTCTTTATCACGTTACTCTGATTATTTGCTTTCTACCTTGTTTCTTTGCTCATCTATGCATTCATTCACTCATTCATTCGTTTTATTTTTCAGGTTTTCCCCTAAGATATAGGTGCAAAAAAACCAAAAAAACAAACAAACAAAAAAAACAGGAACTGTCTTCCAGTTCACAACCACACCCCTGATGACAAAAATGCTTTCTGGTCTAAAGTAGAACACTTAATAAATATTGTTGATTGAACGAGTAAATGAATGAGTACATGAATGACGGCAATTGTCTTCATTAGTTAGAAACCAACTTTTTAAACTTCAGCCTATAAGACAAATATTTTGAATTGAATTCTATAAAAATATTATACAATATTATACAGGGTCTGGCAGAAGTAACACTTGCTTGAGTCTGGTTGGTAGGGTATTAATATGGATGTAATAATTTGTAGTTTTAATTTGAGCATTTCACCAAAAATGCCATATGGTGTGCTTGAGTATGATATAGTTGTTACAGGATTGCATGTTTATGATTTTGTAAAAAAAGATTTTGTAATAAAAAGGGGTGTTATATGTGCCAGATCCTGTGCTTCAAAAATAAATATGAACATTTTGTTTGGCAAATTAAAAAATCAATGTATCCTGACAAACTGATGAAACATTTTATAAGTCAAAAGAAAAATATGTCCTATATCGTACCCAAATTGTGTTATATATACATATGTACATATGTGTATATATATATCTTTCTTTATATATTTAAAAGTAACATAAAAGACCAAGTATAGATTAAAATAGAATATATATAATAAGCTTTAATATAAATTATACTTTTTCTGCCCATTATTTTCCACACTATCATAGACAATATCATATTATCTCCCTCTCTCTCTCTCTTAAAACCTAGGTAATGACATGTCCGC
>PVJI01024466.1:0-21891 GCA_004026765.1 Micronycteris hirsuta
AAAAAAAAAAAAAAAAAAAAAAGCCCGGCTGGTGTAGCTCAGTGGATTGAGCGCAGTCTGGGAACCAGACGGTCCTGGTTCGATTCCCAGTCAGGGCACATGCCTGGATTGCAGGCCAGGTCCCCGGTGAGGGCCATGTGAGAGGCAACCATACATTGCTCTTTCTCCCTCCCTTCTCCTCTCTCTGAAAATAAATAAATAAAATCTCAAAAAAAAAAAAAAAAAGAATCATCTTGTGCCCTGGCTGGTGTGGCTCCGTAGATCACGTGCAATCCTGTGGACCAAAAGGCCGCTCGTTTGATTCCCAGTCGGGGCACATGCCTGGTTGCAGGTATCTCATCTCATGCACATCAATGTTTCTCTCCCTCTTTCTTCTCCCTACCTTCCTCTCTCTCTAAAAATAAAGAAATAAAATCACTAAAAATAAACAATTGTCTTGTAACTCATAGAATCTTACAGCGAGAACCAGGAGAGGAAGCCACAAAGATCTGAGAGCAGGGGGAGCCGACCTCAGAACAAGAGCCCACAGTGCTCTTGGGAGGGGCCTGCAGGGGGCGTGGGGGCCGTAAAGACAGGAGCCTCCAGGAGGGAGAGCGTGGCTGGGCCAGAACGGCGGAAACAGCTCTCTCCCTAAGACCCTGGCCACGCTGCTGGAGCCCCCACCTCACCGTCACCCAGGTAACCCCCTCTGCCTTCTCTCCTTGCTTCTCTCCCTTCCCTGTGCCTGCCAGGGGGTCCTCGAAAACAGAAGACAACAGGATGCTCAGGTCCCCAATATATTCCTTGTCCTTGTCCCAGGCCAGGGGAAGGGCTCAGAGGCTTAGTGACCTAGAAGTCTGGCCAGGGTCCTCGGAGGGGAAGTGAAGGAAAGAGGGGGCCCTGGGGCCTGCAAGAGACAAGCAGGAGTGTGTGTGTGTGATGGGGGCGGGGGTCTCACCTGTCCCCCATCCAGCACAGAAGGGAGTTCTAGAGCCTGACCCTGCCTAGACCCCTGGCACTGACCCTCAGGGACTCTTGCCATGGGGGAGGTACCCTGTCCCAGGTGACTTTTTCCCAGGTCGGGCCCGGGGAGGTGGCCTGAGCCAGGCGTGTGCTGCCCGAGGCTGGGCGTCAGAGCGACTGTCCCCAAGCTCACGGCTCTCACGGGCGGTGTGCCTGTCTTCACAGCCCGGTGAGTCGGTGCACCTCCTTCTGTCCTCTCTCTGGTCCAGCAGGAGTTGGAGGGCGTATCGGGAGGGAGGGCAGGAGCCTGACGGATCTGGCCCTGCTGACCTCTCGGGTCAGAGCAGCAGCCAGATGGGAAGGGGACACGACTCCAAGACGTCACTCCAGCGGTGCCTGCGGGGACTTCTGGGCTGTGGCAGACATCAGCTGGGCCAAAATGTGTACTTGAAGAGTAGCCCAGGGTCTGAGCCTTGGTTTTTCTGTCTGTAAAATGGGCCCCTTTGCCCACTCTGCCTCTTTTGTGGGGTGACCGACCTTGCCCACCAGGGAGCTGGAAGGTGGTGGCATGATGTGGGCTGGCAGTGCTCTCTGGTGGCTGGAGCTGGAGTTGCTGGCGCCCGTCCCTGGACCCAGAGGGTGCCATCCCCTGGGGACGGGCAGGGTCCCTTTCATCTCTCTGTTTTCTCCATTTCATTTCCTCCTTCTTCACCCCAAACTTGCCAGGGACCTCAGGACTGCTTTGTCACGAGCAGGGAAAATCCAGTTCCGTGAACATCCGTTCAGCAGGAATTGAACGGCCCTCTCTGTGCGTCCTGTCTGTGCCGGGTGTTGGAGCTACACAGCTCTCGAAGACACAGGGAGACTGTCCAGGAAGCGGGAAGCGGAGGCTAGTGGGGAGCCACTCGCCAGAGCGTCAGCTTCATGAATGAATGGAAGTATGATACTGTCCAACAGCGGGGAGTCCTGTGTGGCTGGAGTGGAGGGGACAGCAGAGGTGCAGGTGGGTGAGAGGGGACCCCAGATGGGAAGAGTGTGAATGTGGTGCCAGAACCCTGGACCCCTGTTGGCATGGTGATGGTAAAACTATGTAGGATTGGAAGGAGAGGCGGACAACTGATTTTCAGCCCTTTTCGTAGAGGATGGGGAGTTGCCGGGGGCAATGTGTGTCTGTGTATTAGTACTTTAAAAAGCACGTTTTAGCCCTGCTAATGGGTGGTGGTGGGGGGTTCATTCTGGGAGTTGAAAGGTTCCGAAATTAGATGGTAGTGATGTCTGCACATTTCTGTGAGTATACTAAAAACCACTGATTGGACACTTTTTATTTTTTTAAAAGATTTTATTTATTTATTATTTTTAGAGAGGGGGAAGGGAGGGAGAAAGAGAGGGAGAGAAACAGCAATGTATGGTTGCCTCTCACATGGCCCTCACTGGGGACCTGGCCCGCAACCCAGGCATGTGCCCTGGCTGCGAATCGAACCAGGATCCTTTGGTTCCCAGCCCGCGTTCAATCCACAGAGCTACACCAGCCAGGGCTGATTGGACACTTTTAAATGCTAAACTTTATGGTATGCAAATTATAGCTTAAAAAAAAGATTTTATTTATTCAGTTTTAGAGAGAGGGGAACAAAAGGAGGAAGAGAGGGAAAGAAACATCAATGTGTGGTTGCTTCTTGCACGGCCCCTACTGGGAACCTGGCCTGCCACTCAGACTTGTGCCCTGACTGGGAATTGAACTGGCGACCCTTTGATTTGCAGGCTGCACTCATTCCACTGAGCCACACCAGCCAGGGCAATGATAGCTTTTTAAAAAAGAAGGATAGGCCCCGGCTGGTGTAGCTCAGTGGATTGAGCGCGGGCTGGGAACCAGAGGGTCCCGGTTCGATTCCCAGTCAGGGCACATGCCTGGGTTGCAGGCCAGGTCCCCAGTGAGGGCCATGTGAGAGGCAACCATACATTGCTCTTTCTCTCTCCCTTCTCCTCTCTCTGAAAATAAATAAATAAAATCTTAAAAAAATAAAAAGGGAGGATAGGGTTGTTATAGACTAAATGTTTATGTCCCCAAGTTGGTGTATTGAAACTGTAACCCCCCAGTGTGATGGTATTAGGAGGTGGGGCCTTTGTGGAGTGATTAGGTCATGAACTCTCATGAAAGGGAATTGTAGTCTTAAAAAAGAGACCCTAGAGATCTCCCTCCCCACTTCTGCCATGGGAAGACACCATGGGAAAAGGTGGTCATCTATGAACCGGGAAGTGGGCCCTCACCAGACAGGGGGTCTTGGACTTCTGGCCTCCAGAACTTTAGAAATAAGGTTTTGTTGTTTGGAAGTCACCCAGTCTACGGGATTTTGTTATAGCAGCCTGAACGGACTAGACTTGGTGCCTGGTATTTATATTGATTGAGTAATCAATATTCGTGCATGAATACATGATCCCAGATAGAAGGAAACATTCTTATCACAGTGCTCCACTGGAGAGCCGATGGGCAGGGTGCTCTGATCCTCCTTCCTGGGTTGTGTCTCTTGCCCACGGTGGGTCCTGGACATCTGACCCTGAAGGCACCTGGTCAGCAAGCCTCTGTCCCCGATGCACCTTGGGCCCCGGTCCTGGGTTCAGGCTCGGTGTGGTGGCTGGGGGGAAGGAGCTCCTGGAATTTCTTAGGCTTGACTGCAGTGGGAGTGGGAGGGGTGGACCGGAGATGGATTCACATTGATGGAGAGTGCAGGAAGGAGCTTAGCGCGCTCTCTGAGGATGAGGCCTCAACGCAGAAGAGCTGAGAGCAGCGACACCAGAAGTGTCTAGGAGTTGAGTTAAGCCAGACTTGGTGACTGATGGGGTATTGAAGAGAAGGGAGCTGGGGCGCCAAGACCCATCCCAACGCTTTCGAAAAGCCTTGTCCGACCTCTCCTTTCCGTCCCGCGGGTTGTCCCAGCCCCGACGCTTAGAAATGGCCACTGGGCTCCTCTGTTGCCCACAGTTCACTCAGGATGTACGGCGACCCCGTAGGTGTCCGTCCCGCGCTGGGCGCGGACGGCGGAAGGGGTGCAGACGCGCTCCGACCACTGCTGGCCTTCGGACAAGGGATGCTGCGGGGCGGCGGGGGACGGTGTAGGAGCTTCTTTGCCCGGACACGTCCAAGCGGGGTCTCCGGGAAGAACAAGTGTTTGCCAGGGTGGAAAGAGGTGAGCGAAGTGAGTGCGCGCGGGGGTAAATCTCGAGGAAAGGCAATAAAGCGAATTAAGGAGAGAGGGCTGCGCAGGCCTGGATGGAGTGAGACGCGCGAACGCGGGGATTAGGGAGTGTGACAAGCCAGACTGGGCAGCGCGGGGAGACCACCCTGCGGTTTGGGTCGATCTCTCAAGCCTCGGGGAAAGACACGACGTTGCCCTAACTCACAGGCCAACTCCAGGAAAGGCAGCCAAAACCCAGACAAGACAGGAGGAAGGGGGTGCCCCCAGTTAAGGACCTCTGAGTGCCCAAGAGCTGCGGTTTTGGGCAGAACCATTCTCTGGAGGCGGAGAGGGGAGGAGAAACCCTGCACTCAGAGCCAAGCCCACGGAACCAGCTGGAACCTTCGCTCGAGTCTTCTTGCTGTTCTTTTATTTTTTTCGCTTTGTTCCGCCACCGGGAGCTCGCCCCCGCGCGAGCTCCGGCCCTGAACACCACTAGTTGCTCCTCGGCCGCCCCCTCCCGCTCGTGGTTCCGCCTGGTGGGTGCCTAGCCAGGCGCAGGTTATAAAAGCCGAGCGGTGACAGCCGACTGCTGTCCCAAGATGCGCCCGATGGACTCGGGGCAGGGCTGCAGCGGGGTTGGGCCCGGGGACTCCCCGGCGATCACCCCCGCGGCCCCGAGCGCAGCCAGTCCCGCTCCAGAGCCCTCCGCCGAGCAGGCATCCGCTGCTGGGCAAGGAGAAGGATCCGGGTGCCCTTCCGACTCGGGACCCCCGGCCGGAGCTTGCCCGGCTTCCGAGGCTGGATCCGAGGCGGGAGCCCCACGCCCGTCCTCATTCGAGGCGGCCCACGGGAATGCCCAGTCTGAGCCCAGCAACTCGGACGCGCCGAGGACCGGCTTCATGTGCCAAGGGTCTCTTGCTTCGCAGACCACTGAGCTGGGGACTGGAGAGGCAGCGGACACCGGGAAGGAGCCGGCTGCCCAGACCGGTCCGCGGCCGGGGGTATCGGCCCCTGAGTGCGCCACCTTTATTCCGGAGCCGGAGGAAGGTAAACCTGGTCCCGGGACCCCGAAGCGGTGGGGGGGGGGCGGTTAAGGCAGTTCCAAGGAGGAGGGGGCCCCTCTGGCACTCAGTCCCGCTCCTTCACCCACCCACGCGTTGTCTCCGTCTGCAGTGCCCGTCCGGCCGCTTCTTTCCCACCTCCTCCCCTTCTCTCGGTCCCTGATTTCCGCCAGTGGGTCAGGTCTCGGGGCCCGCGCGCTCCCCCGCCCCCACTGCACGCCTGTTGCTGCGCCAGATCTGCGCACTCCGGTGCCCACCTCCCGGGTCTACCGCAGTGCCAGGAGAGGGGCGGGGGCTGCGGGAGGCCGCTGCCCCGCGCGCTCTGAGCCTGCGCTGGCCCGCAGCGCCAGCCGCCGGAAGGTGGGTGGGCAGAGGGGGGCGGTTTTGCCAACCTCTTGGCTGCGAAGCGGGTTAAGGTGCAGCTCTCCCCAACTCCCCCCCGCCCCCCGACGCCTGGAGGTGGGCGGGCCCTCAGGCAGAATCTACCCTTTTCCCTCGCGTCCTTCTCTGGGTCTCGGGAAATCTCTGGATTGGATCTAGAAGCTCAGGTGCTCCTACTCCAGGGCCAGAGAAGTCTCCTTCCCTCCCCTCTCCGCGCGCAACAGGTGCCGGGTTGGTGACTGCGCCTGTTTTTGTGAGCCGTGAGGCCCCAACGAGCTGACCACGGCTCCCCTCTGGCTAAGGGGTGATGAGTCAGTCTGCGGCCGTACTTGCACTAGCTGGTTCCATTCTCCTAGTGCCAGGGACCCAGGCATCCTGAGAGACCATTTCCACCTGAGCCTGGAGGACTGTGATCTCCTAACCCCTCCGCGGGGTGGGGTGGGGGGGCGGGGCGGGAGAAGGAAAGGAGACAAGTCCTGTTGGCTCTGGGAGCAGGGAAGAGAATACTGAGTCCCAGGGTGTGTGGAGAGGACGATGGGGGCAGGAAGGAGCCCAGTCGTCTCCTCCCTTGTTGCTAACCCTTGTTGTCGAGGGAGAATGAGGACAGGGCAGGAAAGAGAGGGTGCAGAGAAGCGGACGCCCCCCTTTCCCTGACCCGGCTGCTGCACTTTCTCTTGCAGCGCTGTGTCCTGAACAACCCCTGTCAGTCAAGAAGATCACCCAAGAGGATGTCAAAGTGATGGCAGATTTGCTAGAGGAGGTGTGCTGGCCCCCCACACCCTGAGCCCGCCCGACCCTTAGCCAGGGGCCCCTGCCTGCCTTCTGTCCTGTAGGACTGGGGGTCTTGTCTATTTCCTGCCTGGCTACCTCTCTAGGGGCCAAGCTGGGAGTCCCTCTTAGGAAAGGCAGGTAAATGGAAGATGTCCAGGCTGGAAGAGCTTTTAGAGCCATCTGGTCGGATCTGCTCTTTCCCCTTTTCCACAAGGGGAAACTGAGTCAGGTCCCACAGCCCATGAATGGCAGACTCTTGTCTAGGGGCTGGGGAGTGTTTGCCCTAGTCGCCTAGCTTCCCTCTGACCCCTGCGTGCTCCCTAGCTCCCCCCACCTGTCTGGGAGACCCCAGAAACTGGGGATTTATTTCCCACGGATGGGGGTCCCTCTGCAGAGAGAGCAGGACCTGAATACAGCAGCTCGCATAAGCCAGTCCCTGGTGAAACAGAACGGTGTCCTGATGAAGGAGAAGAGCAAGCTGGAAGCCATGCTGGGCTCGGCCAGGAGGGAGGTAACTGGGCCGGGAGAGGGAGTGAGAGGTGTGTCCTCTCGGCCTACCTACAGCTCCTGTGCCCCGCCCTGACCCAGGGCTACTCTCCCCCTGCCAGATTTTACACCTTAGACACCAGGTGAGCTTGCGGGATGACCTCCTTCAGCTCTACTCAGACTCTGATGAAGGGGAGGAGGAAGAAGAGGAGGAAGAGGAGGAGCAAAATCATCCCTATGAAGCCCCTGGGCTGTGAGTGTCCTGCCTTTGCACCCGGGACCACCCAGGTTTCTTGTTTGCAGACAGGGGTGTGGACGGACAGTGTGCCTGCCAGTAGGGTTGCAGGGGCTAACTGAGATGCCATGCTTAGCCCAGGCGGGCTGGGAGCTGCCCCCACCCGCCGCCGGACCCCTGGCAGCACCCTGACTCCCATCACTCCCTCCCTAGGACACCGCTGACCGAGCCAGAGCTGCTGCACCACTGCCCGCAGCTGGAAGCTCTGCAGGAGCAGCTGAGGCTGTTGGAGGAGGAGAATGGGCAGCAGAGAGAGGAGGTGAGGCAGGGAAGGGGGCTAGCCCGCGGGCAGGGGGCGTTGACGGGCCTGCCCCTTCCTCTCTCCCTCCTTCCAGGCCTCTCAACTTGATGTCTTTGAGGAGGAGGAGATGCTTATTCTGGAGTGTGCGGAGCAGTTTGGTGCGTGAAGTTCTGACTTGGGGTAGGGGGTTGTTTCTTGGAGCAGAGGACCTGAGTTGAAGTTCCAGTCCTGGCACTTCCTAGCTGTGTGAGCCTGGACGAGTTTTTTGACCTTTCTGAACCTTCATCTTTAGAATGAGGATTGATAACGTCAGCCCTGCTGACCTCTCCAGCTGAGGAAATGCTTTGTGCAAACTGTAAAGAGCTGTACAGAGGCTGCGGGTCTCCTCGAAGCCAGCCTCCTTTTGTTATTTTGGGTAAGGGGAGGAGGGGGCTGGAAGCGAAGACGGGAGGGAGCTGTGAACTTCCAGAGACCAGGCACCCCAAGGCACTGGGGCGGGGGCACCTCAGAGTCCCGCCTTAGACAGGCGGCTTTGCCTGGCCCTGCGCGTTTCTCGGAAGGTGGATGAGGCACAGCATCTGTCCCTGGAGAGCTCAGCCCGGCTGGTGGGATGCAGACTGGAGGTGGCAACCGTTCTTCCCCTCACCTCAAGCCTCATCCTTCTTTCCCTGGGTTTCCTAGCGCCCTGAGCGGCCCCACAGGTCCCCAGACCCCTAAAGGGATGGGAGCCAGCCCTCCCATTCTGTGACTTCTTCCTTCTATGAAAGGCTCCCGTCGGTCTCTCTTCCTCCCCACCCCAGCTGCTGCCAGCCCGGGGCCACCTCGTAACTGGCCTCCCTGCCTCCACCCCTGCCTTTCCAGGCCCTTCTGCACACAGCCCAAATGAGTTTTCTAAAAGCGACTTTGCCTGTGTCACTCTTCTTCCTAAACCTCCCAGATAACTTCCCACGGCCGCCGAAGCATAGAACCCAGCCTCCCTGCCAGCCTCTGAGATCTGGGCCCCGCCCACTGCGCCCACCACTCGGTCCCAGCGTCTGGTGATGTCCTCTGGGCCTCCCCACACCCGGCCTGGGCTGTTTCTTCCCTTCTGCCTGGCCGAGTCCCCTGTGCCCTGGGGAGCTCATTGCTTCCAGGCTTTAGAAGCAAAGCTGGACTGGGTGCCACAGCTGTGACCCCCAATGAGTCCTTTTTACAGCTGCTCCATCAGCGTCAGTAGCGTGCACCATTGTGACTTCTATTTCCACCAGCCCCACCCCCCCGCCCCCCCGCTAGACTTGAGTTCAGTGGTTCAGTAGGGCTGGGACCAGGTCTGGCTGACTGCTCACCCAGTGCCCTGCTCCATGCCAGTCAGTAAAGGTTTATTGGAAAGGAGGTCTGAGTTAGGAATGCTACCCCGGTGGACCCAAGGGTACTCTGTAGGAGCTGAGGGTGGGGGTGGACAGAGGCCTCTGGGAGGACCAAAACTGACCTCCTGTCCCCTCTCCTTCCCAGCGGAGGCCAGCCAGCAGATGGCTGAGCTGTCGGAGGTGCTAGTGTTCAGGATGGAGAACTATGACCAGCAGCAGAGGGAGGTCACCCAGCTGCAGACCCAGGTCACCAGACTGCAGCAGCGCTGCCAGTTGGTGCGTCGGGGTGTGTGGGGGGCTCCCTCCTTGTGTCATGGCCCCATGGGACCCAAGGCACCTTTTCCCTGTCCCTACCTCCTGTGGCTCTCAGCTCAGCCAGGCCCCAGACCAGAGACAGAGTTGGAGGAGACCTTAGAGAACCCCCGATCCTGCCCCCTCATCCCAAGGAAGGGATCAAAGCAGTCCAGGAATCAGGTCACATAACCCTCGCTTCCCACCTATTTGGCCTGATTTCACGTGACTTCCTATTTGAAAGGCTGCCAAAGACTCACTGATGTGCCTGGGAAGCCTTGCCCGAAGCAGGGGGTGTGTGGCAGCGGGCGGCTTCGGGTGGGGCTCACCAGTCTTCGGTTCTTCCAGTACGGGGCTGAGACTGAGAAGTTGCAGCAGCAGCTGGCTTTGGAGAAAGAAATCCAGATGCAGCTCCAGGACGAGGTGAGGCTCCCCCTGGGCTCCTGCGCCAGTCCTTGAGAGCCTCCGACCCCGACTCCCAAGAGGACGCGCTCCTGGCAGCAGGGGCGGGTCTCTCTCTTTGCCCTCCGTGTCTGGCACTGGGCCTGGCAGGTGGAAGTTCTGTCGGAGTCTGAGTGGAATGGAGTGGAGGCCGGGGACCCGCCTGGGGTCACCCTGAGCGTCCCGTGGGTCTGGAGTCTGGGCCTCCTGCCTCTTAGCCCAGCTTCCTGGCCCCCTGGGGGGGATAGTGGACTGGGTGTGCCTGAGTCCCAACAGCTCCTGTGGGTGGGTTCCAGCTGCAGGACCTTTGGGAGAAGTACATGGAGTGTGGGGGCATGCCGATTGAGGACCAGGAGGACGTGAAGCCCCTCCCCCAGCAAGCCCTAGCGCCCATGGGCTCTGCCACCCACTATGTATACACTGCACCTCGGGTGAGGACCCCCTGCCCGCGGCCTTTCCACTATGTCCCCTGTGTCTCAGCCCTGCCGGATGATTTCTATCCTCAATCCCTTTCTGTCTCTGGAAGTGTGTGTGGGGTTCAGTGGGAGCTCTCTGGTAATGTCCCCCCTCCTCTGTAGGGGTCCCATCCAGATTCTCAGGAGCCCCAGGAAGAGGAGCTCAGACAGCCTGTGAGGAAAATTATCTCGGACCCTGTGTTTATTATGGAAGGGTATGTGGCTGGGCCCCCGCCCCTGGCCCTGCTGACCCGCACTCACTCTTGCCTTTCCTGCAGTGGGAGGGCTTTGCCCTCCTGTTTCTACCTTCCTTCACGGCAGTGCCTGTCCTCCTGCCTCCTTCTCCCGCCTCGTTCACTGCCCAGCCCCTCCCACTCCCCCACCCTTTTCTCTACCCACAGGGTCTGGGTCTGGGCCCCTCAGTTCCCCCTGGGATTTTTGCATGATGGGGCCTCAGGGACTTGGCAGTTTTAGCTTCTGTTGCCTTGGACTGTGATGGCCCTTCTCTCTGTTGAATGAATTATGCAGGAACTCAGAAGAGACTTTAAACCTGGGGTAAGCCAACCAGGAGCACCCCCATCACCTCCCCTCACCTTTCAGCAGCCAGACAGCTGCCTGAAGCTGGTTCTGTGGCCTCCCAGCCCTGGACAAGGCCCAGATCTCTGCTGAGTGGAAAGTTGTTCTGGGAAGGAGCTGCTTCCTTTTACTTCAAATCTTGTCCCATCAGTGGCCGTCCAATTTCAGGCAGCCCCTGATGGAGACTGGAGCCTTCCCTTTACCTGGCCAGGGGCTGGGAGGCACACGGACCCTGGCCTTGGAGCTGGGAACACCTGGGACTGAGTCCCGGTTTTGATCCCTTTCTTGGCTGTGTGTCCTTGGGCAAGTCACTTGACCTGTCTGAGCCTTACTAAAATGGTTTGCTCCTATGACAACTAGCTGCAGGATGGGGTGTAAAGGTTAACTAATGAAAGAGCGGGCAGTGGCAATGTTACCCCCGCTAGCCTCTGCTGAGCAGCAGGGTTGGGGGGGGGGCTAAGGGAGGGCGGGGCCTTGCAGTGTTAGCGACCACTCTTCCTCCCCACTGCTGGGAGCTCGGGCTGCGTTTGAAGCCTTGAAGCTGGTACCCAGTTCCCCTCCCTCCTGGATGGGACAGAACGGTGTTGTAGTTCTGGGTCTGCGTATAGACTGAGCAGAGGGTAGGATTACTCCTCAGCCCCCATGGCTGGCGATGCTGGGGCTGGCTGTGGGGGCTTGGCAAGCCTTTCCTGTCTCCCTGCCCAGGTGTGATCTGTACTTCCGTGAGGAGCAGGGGTCGGAGGCTGAGGATGGGTCCAAGCCAGCAGAGGAGTTCATGCTCGTGGAGCTCTTGGTGTCTGAGGAGGATCTGGGGGCCACAGAAGAGGTAGTGCCAGATGAGGAGGGGGTGACGGAAGAGGCCCAGGAGCTGGTGGTGGAGGAGGCTGAGGCCTGGGTGGAGGTAGAGCTGGATGGTGATGAGGTAATCCCGAGGAATATGGTGAACTCAGCCCTGGAGGCCAGCAGCTTGAGCCCCACGAACCTGGACATGAAGCGTGTCCTCCAGCAACTGGCCCACTGGCAGAGCACCCATTACAGGCAGCAGCCGAGGCAGAAGACATCCCAGAAAGGTGAGTGCCCCCCCCATGGGGCCTCCCTCCAGCCAGCAGGACAAGCTGCAGATCGTCAAGCCGATGAAAGGTGAGGGTAGGTGAGCCCCCACCAAGTGCTCACTTACCCCAGCCTGGCCCCACCCAGTGTGCTGATTTGCATGGACTTTGTATACCACTTGCTTAGGCACCTCAAGTTCCCCTCAGCTGGTATGGGCCCCAATGCTCATTTACATGTAATTTGCATAGGATTCCAGATCTCCACCCCCTTTTCTCCTGGGGGCTGGGCTGGGGGTCAGGGCCAGGACTGTAGCTTCCCATACACCTCAGCTTCCTGTCTCTGCCCACCCCCTCCCCACCACCCTCATTCTACCTTCCCCACCCCTAAGGCTCCCCAACCCTGCTGCAGTGGCAGCAGGAGGCCAAGACGAACATGGGGGGCAGGACCATGGAGCAGCAGCCCTGGGTGCCGACGAAGGACTCTCGAATGCCGGAGCAGGACAGGGCCAGCCTCCCTCCCATGGCCTGAGACTAAAAGGGGCCTTCTGGGGCCACCCAGGCCCCTGGGACAAAGGCCTCCACCGACAAGGGCAGCAGTTGGACCAGTTCCCTGGGTGAGTCTGAAGGTGGGCTAGGGCCTCCGACAGGGTGGTGGGTGGGTCAGGGTCTCCTCTCCCCAGCTAGGAGCGCCAAAGGTCGGGGACCTCTGCCTGCTGGGTGCAGGCCGTGTGCTAGGCTGTGTGAACCCTGCCTTCCAGGGGCTCACGGAGGCATCAGAGGTGGTTTACTGACACATGCCACCTTCTTTCATCTTATCTTCACACCCTGTGGGTAGGTATTATCATCTCCATTTATTTGGTGAAGAAACTGAGGTTCAAGGTCACACAGCTAGGGTGGATCTGAGCCTGGTCTCTGCACTATCAATCCATAACGACTGCCCCAGCCCATCCGCCTCCTCTGACCCTGCCCGGCTGCCCGCCTGGCCTGCGGGGTCAGCCATGATGTTTATAACCTGTTGGCAGCCTCACCATTATATCTAGACTGTCCCCACTCAGATGGCCCTTTGGTCACCATGGGGTGGCCTCACCAGGGTCACCAGGTAAGGTTGTACAGGTTGTAACTGAGTGGTGACCTCTGTGGCAATGGGAAACCTGCGTTGCTATCAGTGGTGGCTGCCTTTTTCTGCTGGGCCTGCCCAGGCCAGGCCTGTGGTCCTCAGGCCTCCCCCTCACATCCACCCCTTCTCTTCCAGGTTTTGCTGTTTCCCAGCAGCCGGCAGAGGCCCCGCAGACAGCCTGAGGCCCCTTTTTCCGATGCCTGGCCAAGTCCCAACTCCCTCCTCCCTCCTTCCCATCCTCCAAAAGGAGAGCCCCATCTGTCACCAGCCCACCCCCTGCCCTGATGAACCTGGGCAGGAACTCGAGGGCCCAAGCCTTGATGATCTTCCAGGACAGGATGAAGGAGAACCGGACTTCGTTCTGCAACCAGTGCGAAGGCTGTGGTTGCTGATCCCTGGTCGCGTAGGGGACCTCGAGCAGGAGCAGGCCAGGGGGAGGTCCAAGAGCTACCAGACCCAGGTCTGAGCTGGGGGCCCGGTGTAGGCCCCGCCCAGGAAGTTACTCTGAGCACCCTGCTAACAACGTGCCCTGCATTCCTTGGCTCCCCAGTTAAAGGTGGCTCCTGAGTCCTTGTTGACTTTTAGAGACCTTCGTTCTTGGCCCTTTCTTCTCGGTCCCTAATTCCTGTTTGTCACCGGAGTGTTCCTACCTGCGGGCCAGGAGTCCCTCTGCCCAGTACTGAGCCTTTCCCCCAATGCCCCGCCCCCCGCCTTGGCCTATGAGCATCCAGGCTCCTGCTCAAGGCCCACAGCCCTCCCACCGCCCGCCCCTCAGTGCCCTTCCAGATGTTCTCCTGGTTCCCACCTTTTGCTCATAAACAGCTGGAGTCAGGGGCGCAGGACCCCCACCTGTACCTGCCCTGCTCCCCGCAGTGCTTCTCACTCTCCTGTTGCTTATCAGCCTGTGTACGTGCCGGCGCAGAAAATAAAGTACCTGTGCACCACCTGGTTCCGTCTCCAGACATCTCTCAGGGAGTGTGCGTGTGTGTGCATGTGTGTGCGTGCGCAAATGCACTTTGGTGGGGCTCCAATATCAAACATGCCCAGAGCTTTGATTACACGTATTACTTAACCATGTCAGCAACCCCTGCGGGGTGGTGGTTGTCAGATGAGGGAACAGGCCCAGGCAGGTTAAGTGACCCTCCTAAGGGTCTAACAGCTGGACATGGAGCTAGGACTTGAACCTGAGACTTCGGCCCTGACTGGTGTGGCTCAGTTCGTTGAGCATCGTCCTGAAAAGTGAAGGGTCACTGGTTCGATTCCCAATCAGGGCGCATGCCTGGGTTGTGGGTTTGGTTCCCAGTCGGGGTGCCTGTGAAAGGCAACCAGCAAGCGGTAGATGTTTCTCTCTCACATGGATGTTTCTCAACCTTTCTTTCTCCCTCCCTTCCCCTCTCTCTAAAAATAAATAAATAAAATCTCGAACCCAAGACTTCAGGCCTCCTGATCCTTTCTGCTCCAGGGCCTCTGACCTCTGACCCAGTGCTTGGCTGCGAAGGGTGCAGCAGGGGTGACAGTCACTCACTGTCTCAGACAGAGGTCCCCAGCAGCGGAAGCAGCCCTGGATCAGGATTTGAAAACAAGTGATGTGTTTGGAAGGCGATCCCAGGGCACACTCTCCGGAGGAGGCGGGGACTCGAGAACAAAAGGAATCTCATGAAGGGGAGTTTTAGGCAACTGAGGCCAGTCCTTCTGGGGAACTCTGGGAGGAAGTGTAGGGATTTACAAGTCAAAGGGGGGCTCATGGGCCAGCAACACTGACATCTCCTGGGAGTTTATCAGAAATGCAGAATCATGCCCTGACTGGCGTGGCTGGCTCAGTTGGGTGAACGTAGTCCCGTGAAGCAAAGGGGTGCCGGTTCGATTCCCGGTCAGGGCAATGCCTGGGTTGTGGGTTCTGTCCCTGGTTGGGTGTGTACGAGAGGCAACCCATTGATATTTCCCTCTCGCATCAATGTTTCTCTGCCCCCTCTCTTTCTCCCTTCCTTCCCCCTCCCTCTTAAAAAAAAAGAAATACAGAATCTCAGGTCCCACTCCAGACCCACAGACTGAGAGTCTGCATGTTAACATGGCCCCCCACAATGTGCATGCATGTTGAAGTTGGGGTCACACCAAGATAGAGCCCATCTCAGTTGTCCCACCCAGCGACAGGGAAGCTGGGGCGACTTTCACTTGGCATTGGCCGAGGGCTGTTCCTGGGAGCGTTAACTCCCTGCTGCTCTGGCCTCCCATACCTGGGCTGAGGAAAAGTCCCCTGGAGGAGAGTGACCGGGCTTGTGGCAGGACACGGGCAGCGCATCCAGAACGGTGAGTGCCAAGGGTGTGGGCGGTGCCCTGGGGCCTGCTGGAATCCACCCCCTGCACCAACGGAGCACTTTCGCTCCATCGTGGAATTCCCTCTGGCCTGGCGTTGCTTCTTTAAGACGATGGCTGGTCAGAGAATCTGGAAACAAAACTTTACACCTGGAGGGCAAATGGTATGAGCTGCGATCCCCACTGCTGCCATTGGTCCTGATGCCCTAGAATGCTGTTCTCGTCTCTGTCCTCGGATACTCTTCCTCTATTTCCTGCATCCTTGGCCGCTGGTCCAGGTTGCTTTCCTGGTGCAGTAACCTAGACCTTCACTCCTGAGAGGTCTGAACCCTTCCCCATTTCAGGCCGTTGTTGCTGCAACTTCCTGCTTAGGGTCATCACCAGGCAGGAAGGGCCAAGAAGGACCCCACATCCCAGACCCCGAACACGCCTTCCTTCTCCCGCAGTGAGGCAGTGGTGCTAGCTCCTCGTGCTAATCAGAGTCCACACATCTGACAGTGATTGACTTTTCTGTTTGCCGGTCTAATGGCACAAAGAGCCAAAAATGGCCAGGCAGCAGCTGTACCTTTAGGGTTGAAGGGAGTTCAGTGTAGTCCCTGGTAGAAGCATCCTCACCTAGGAACCAGGGTTTCTGGTCCAGAAGTGTCTGGAACTGAGAGGACAGAAAGCACAAACCTGAGGTGACTCTTGGCAGGGAGGGTGACACGGGCTACTGACACATTACCCCTTGGGGCCTGGGCCCCTGTGTTCTGGATGTCACGGCACAGCACTGTATAATAGCCGCTGGTTCAAAGCACATACTGCATCCTAATCCTCAGGGGGTATTCACGAGTTAGTGCCTTAGCTGTACTTTTTAAAAAAATCCTCTCCGGAGAATATGCTCATTGATTTTAGAGAGAGGGGAAAGGAGGGAGAGAAACATCCATGTGAGAGAGAAACATCGATTGGTTGCCTCCTATGCATGTCCCAACCGGGAATCGAACCTGCAACCTAGGTCATGTACCCTGACTGGGAATCCAACATGTGCCCTTTTGGTTTACAGGATGGTGCGCCCACCGACTGAGCCACACAGGCCAGGACCTTAGCTCCACCTTTCAATTCCAGTGTTCTATCAGACCTGCAGTTTCTGGGTGACACAGTACATGGTGGGGCAAGTGAATCTCCCAAGGCCATGTGCTCATTCTGCACCTTTTCCTATAAAGCAGATGGATCCCTGAGGTCATGTTGTGTGGGATCTCGTGATGGCAAGTCACACACTGTAAGTCCTTAGCTGCCCTGTGTTTCTGTAGTGCTGGTGGAGGCACTGCGGGCAGGCCGGCAAAGTCACATGTAGAACATGGGTCGGTCCCCACAAGGATGGTCCAGTGCCGCCTTGGGGGTGGAAGGCATCTATCTGATGTAATCAATTCACCAACAAGCAGCCGGTTGGTCCCCTTAGGCATGATCCTACATCAGGGGCTCAAAGTTGGTCTCCGCAGCTGAGGGGTCAGATATTCCGCAGAGGTCACAGTTTGACTGGCTGACCCATGCGTAACCTGTCCCCATGTGCTCAGGGGGTCCACACTGTGCTCAGGGGTCCACAGTGCCAGCGTGGAGTGGCTGAAGGCTGTGTCTGACTGACTTCCATGGCTCGAGCCATTCTGTCTGCCGGGATCGTCAGGTGGCTGCTCTCAGATGGACACCCTCCGCGCCTTCTCCATCATAGATCCACCTACTTGCCCCTTCATCAGAAGTCTTTGTCTCCTGTGTTCCATCATCTCGTTCCACAAGCCCCCTGACCAATCAGGGGAGCCATCTTCTACTGCCCGGAAATCTGTATATATCCTGTCCCCAGGCCACTTGTCCCTCCACGCCGAGTTGCTGAGCAGGTCTACTACTGGAAACACTACCCACTGGAAGAACTGTCTGTCACCACTGTCTTTTGCACCCCTGCATGGGCCATCACTCAGCAGCAGCCCATTTCCTGTTTTTACCAGCATATCAAGCCTCCCCGTTTGTGAGCTGGCCTGGGTTCGTCCTCATGTATGAGCTGCCCCCAGGAAGCCTTCACTGAGGCCATGGGGGTGAGCCAAGGGGAAGTGCAGTGGACGTAGGTACCTGGGGGCGTGGGTGATTGTTTGAGTAACTCGTTTGTGCCCTCTGGGCCTCCCCAGCCCAGTCTCAAATTCACCATTTACATCTCAAACCAAACCTCTGCTGGTCCCACCCAACCTTGTGATGTGGTGGGTCTGAAAAATACCCGGCTTGCGATGGGCCACTCTGGTCGCACAGTGACCTGCTGTGCAATGGTCAAGTGCTCGTTCCCTACCGGGGCTCGGGAGCAGCCAGCAGCGGCTTTTTAAATAGTAAGGAACTCTCTCCCGCAGATGGTACCTCTCGCTCTGGGGCGGGCGTCGGCACACTCAGACCCACCGGCCAAATCTCGCCCGTCACCTATTTTCATACAGCCTGCCAGCAACGAGTGGTTGTTATATTTTACAGAATCACATTTTAGATGCTTATTTGACTACTTCCACAATAGTCTTGATTTTGCCTCTTGGCCTGCAAAGCCTAAGATATTTTCTGTTCGACCCTTTTAGAGAAGGTCTGCCGGCCCCAGGGGCCCGCACGGCAAGTCCCCTCCAGCTCCCATCTGCTGTGGACTGAGTGGCTTGTCGGGAGGCACTGACTGCCTGGCGTTTCCAGCCTGCCTGGGGCTCAGAAAGTCCTCAGGGGCACATGCGGTGGGAGGATGCCTCCAACGACCGAGAACAGCGAGGGGCTGTGGGCGAGACACTAGCAAGGGCTGGCGACCGCCACTCGCCCATCTGACAGATGTTCATTGGGTACCTCCTGTTCTTGGTTCCGGGGCTACAGCAGGGAAGAGGGACACATGGTCCCCACTCTTTCAGTTTCCCTTGCTCACTGGGGAGGCTGACAATACACTGGCAAACAAAACGCTACAGATTGTGACACGCGCTCTAGAGAAAATATAATGTCGCCATTAGAGAATAACAGGGGCCGTGTGGGGAGGGCGAGGGGCAGAAAGGGTAGGTTGCTCAGGAAGAGGCGTTTCCCCCAGGCCCCGAGGAGGGAAAGGGTAGCCGGCTACCTTTGTGCTGGGGGGAAGGGGGAAGCAAGGACCACCGATCTGAGCAGGAAAGAGCACGGTGCGTCTGTGTTAGAGAAAGGAAGAGGCAGGGGGAGAAACGGGGCGCCCGTGACGGCACCCACAGTGCAGACTGGCTCTTAGGGTCTTGTCAAGGAGTACAGAGTTTATTCTAAGTGCCACGGGAGGCACTGGAGGGTTGGAGTGACATGATTGGATTATTCTTTAAAAAAGCTGCCTCTGGCCCTGGCTGGTGTAGCTCAGTGAATTGAGCACGGACCTGCGAATCAAAGGGTCACTGGTTCCATTCCTAGTCAGGGCACGTGCCTGGGTTGTGGGTCAGGTCCCCAGTGGGGGCATGTGAGAGGCAACCACACATTGATGTTTCTCTCTCCTTCTCCTTCCCTCCCCCTCTAGGAGTAAGTAAACTCTTTAAAAAAAAAAAACTTCTTCTAGTTGCTACCCCCACCGCCTAAACCCACTGAAGGATGAGCCAAGATCCTTGCCCCTAGAGGGGTGCTCAACTCTATTCCCTGCCTCGGCCCTACCCCCGACTCCCCTCCCTTGCCCCATGACACGTGACACAGTGTGGTCCATTGGAAGCTAGTTTATTTTGATTGGTTTTCCCTGGGGCAGAGCTGGGCTGGGAGGTGATGGGCTCTGAAGCTCCGTTCTAGGGATGTTGGTCCCCATCCTCAGCACTGCGGCGGCCGAAGTCCATCCATCCATACGCTTCTTCTTCTTCCTCTAGCCATGGCCCCTGCTTCTTGGACAGGTCTGAGGATCAGAGCGTGGCGGGGAGGGGAGGTGAGGCTGGGACAGGACACCTGGCCTAGTCTAGGACTGAGGCCAGGGCCAAAACTGGCTGGGTGAGGCAAGCAGGGATGCTGTCAGCAGCTCCTACCTGCCACCAGGTCTGGGGGGCCCTGGAACCTCAGCTGCCTTTGGTGGTGAGAGGCTGGGCCCTGCTGGTCCAGCGAATGTGGATCCAGGCCCCGATGGACCCCTGGACCGGACCGTATACCCTGCAGCTGGGAGCCAGGCTTCCAAGAAGCTTCGGAGAAGGTGGCCAGAACCAGTGCCAAGAGGAGCGCACACACACACAGTCGCTGCATCTTGTCTGCCAAGGAGAGCAGGGCCGAGGAGCTTAAGGGCGGGGCGTCCCAGCACCCCGAGGGCAGGTCTGCAATTCTGGGATGGCTTGTGAGCTGTTCCCACCTGCTCCTCCTGCCCCCAGGCCTTGCCCCTCTCCGCCTCACCTACCCCAATTCCAGTGACTGCTTTCGTCGGAGGAAATGCAAACCTAGAGGAATGGTTTCTAAATGTTCTGCACAATTGGAGGCCCTTTGAGCAGTTCCGTGGATGTTTTAGACTTGTAATTTAAGGTGGACTTTAAAAGTAATTCCAAAGGGACACCCACAGTCAGCTGTATCACAGACCACGTGGGATCTCTTTGGAGACCTCCAGCGTATTCACCGTGTCCAACACTAGCCACGCATGTGTCCAGTGTGGCAGCCACAAGCCCCATATGGCCCTTTACACTTAATTAAGATAAACAGGTGCTCGCTTGCACTACCAAATGCCCAGCACATGTGTGGCTGGAGGACACCATGTTGGACAGCGCGGACACAGAACAGCGCCATCAGCATGGGGAGTTCTTTTAGGAAGTGCTGCTCTGGGAAAGAGCTTGAGATGGGGTCCTGGAACCCTGGGTTCCAGTCCCAGCCTTGCCCAGTTGGGTCACTTCTCCCTCTGGGCCTCAGCTGTCTCCCCTGAGGGATGGGAGCTCAGCCTCTGTCCTGCCCACCTCCCAGAGCTGGGATGGGAATGGAGGAAGAGGGTCAGGGCTGAGCCCTGGGTGAAGCAGCGGGTGAGCTCGAAGGCCAGGGTTGGGAAGCCAGGGTGGGCCCTGGCACTGTGATCTAGTCCGGCCCTGGGCTAAGGGGGGGGGGTCCCAGCCCTGGAGACATGGAGATATGAGCCTGGTACCTTGACAGGGTGTGTGTGGGGGTCCCATCAACTCTCTTCCCAGCCTCTCACTCCCCTCCTGGGTGCTCTCACCTGCAGAGCTGGGGGTCCGCTGATGCTGAGGTCTGTCTGGTATCTCGCAGTCCTCTGCTGGGCTGGCCGCTCTGGCCCTGCCTTATAAAGCCCTCAAGGCCCCTCCCAAGTTCTCTCCCCCAACCAGGCCAGACTCCCCACAGCAAGAGGAGCAACCCCGCCCCGCCCTGCCATCTAGAGTCCGGTCATCTGGATGTGGGGGAAGGGAAAGGGCTCTGACCCCAGGGTGGGGGCAGGAGCAGGGTAGGGGCCCTTCTTCAGCAGGGCATGAAGGCAGGCAGCAGACAGGCTCCCTGGGGTCAGGAACAATGTCCCCACCATGTCCTCGGGGTCAGGGGCCTGCTGCTCATCCCTCAGACTACTTCCTCTTTGGGGGGGCCAGTGAGGCAGATGGACCAAATGACCTTAGATTCAGAGAAAGCATGTGTCACCATACACTGATGTTTGAAGGTCAGGGAGTGCGTGAATGTAGAGTGACATATTGATCCCCTGTCCCTTCGGTAGGCCTCTGCAAACAGGGCCTGCCACAGTTATCAGGAGCAATGGGCCGTGGGCTGATGGCCTGGCTATCTCTGCCTAGTGCTGCCTCCGGGTTGGCTCCGAACCCCTGCACCTTCTCATACCTGGAAACCCCTGAGTACCGCGCCCTCTCCTTGAGACCTCTCTGCTGGGCTGGCTTTAGCTTGCAGCTGCCCCTGCGTCTCCCCAGACCCGCGCCTCATCCTCCACCTCTTGCAAAGCCCCTACCTAGAGCCAATTCCTTGAGGCTCCCGCACCTTGAGGCTCATGCGGAGACAGTAATCTGAATAACACACCCACCACTTTTCAATATAAAAATACATTGTCAAATGGTGGGCAAAGAGCCTTGACCAACGTGGCTCAGTTGGCTGAATGTCATCTGGCAAAGCGAAAGGTCGCAGGTTTAAATCCCGGTCAGGGCACCAGCCTGGCTACAGGCTGGATTCCCAGCTGGGGCGCTTGCCATCGATGTTCCTCTCACATACCGTTTCTGATGTCTCTTTCCCTCTCTTTCTCCCTCCCTTCTCCCCTCTCTCTAAAAAATAAAATAAAATAAAAAATAAAAAGTGGTTAGCAAAGAGACTCAAGGGTTCGTCCAAGGCATTCCAGGAAACCAAATGGAACGCCGTGTTGACCTGTTCGGTAACCGGCGCCCTGGGCCCGGCGCGGGCGGACGTGCCCAGCTCTGGGCTGTCGCGTGTCCTTCCGCAGCGGGGACTGGAGGTTTTGCTTTTGTTCGTGCGTCACCAGGGCCCTTGCTGGTCTGGAGGAGTTCAGAGGCCCCTTGAGTCCTGGATAAGGAGCAGTGGTACCCACGCTCACAGCCAGCTTTGCTGAGAAAAACAAGTGATGAAGGAAGCAGGTTTTGAGGTATCCATGGCAACAAGTGGCCAAATGTTCTGGTGAATAACCACCCTAATGCGGAGCAGGTCTCGGTGACTCAGCAGATAGAATGAATGTAAATGACCGAAACAGTGCGGGGGTTGGGGATAATAACTGAATCACAGAATCTCAGAGGTGGAAGGGACTTTGAAGGTGCTGGCGGGGGCGGGGGGGGGGGGGGGGGACAGAGGGGAGCAGCTCTGCTCATACCCTGAGATGAGATGTTCGTGTTGCCATGGTGATGGGAAATTATGAGCTTTCAGCAGAGTCCTGCTTGTACCGGAACCCAAGACTTGATTTCTGCGGCCGGGGGTGGGGGTGGGGGGGGTTATTCCCCTTGACTTTTCTTCTTCTTCTTCTTCTTCTTCTTCTTCTTCTCCTCCTCCTCCTCTTCCTCCCCCTC
>PVJI01024467.1:0-21863 GCA_004026765.1 Micronycteris hirsuta
CTTCTTTGCTTGCTTTGACATTAAAGTATCCTTTTATGAAATGATCATAGAACATGGTATTCTTTTTTCTTCCTGGCAAAATAAAATGTTGGCAACATGATTTCAGTCATCAGATTTTTGTTTTCTTTTTTATTGGTCCGTGAAACTGGAAAGTCTGGGACCCATTCAAAAGTCTGAAACTCTTTAAGAATCATTCACAAAGAAATAAAAAGACAAAAAAATCGGAAACATTCACACATATTGAAAAGATAAATCATATAATGAATGTCAAGGACGAATCAGTGCTTAGAAGTGGAATAAATAATAGCGTCTTTGAGGAAAGTCATAACACCAAACAGAAAGGAATTAACTGGTGGGTTTCCATCAGCCTTAGGCGTCTGAATTCTCAGGCCTTTTGAAGACATGTGGAAAAGGGAGTAGATGGTCCAACCAAGCCTCGACCTTTACTCACAATCATCTCTAAGACCGAAAACACAGCTGACATGAGAAACTAGGGGCTATTAAATTTTTCAGAATGGATTACAAAATACTGGCCGGGAACCAGCTGCAAAGATTTTGACAACAGAGCTGATCCCAATATTCACAAGTGCTAAGAGAGCCAACCGCAGCAGCTGTTTTGCAAACATGCAAAAGAAGGGAGAAAGAATGAGAGGAACCAATAAATGCTATATATGTTATAGCAAATAAATGCTATAAATGTTTCTATACTAGGGGGTCTACGTTTACGTGCCACCGGCTTACACTCTAGGACCAGAGCCCATGACAAAATAAGACAGTCCAGGAAAGGAAAAAACTTGGACTAAATACAGAGGAACAGGGGTGAACGAGTGAGGTGCATTTTCCTTGGTTGGTTGTCTTTGAGTTTCAGATACCCATGCGCCAGTTTAATTGCAAATTGTGTTCTTGACGTTGTGTTGCCACTCTTCAAGGCCAGGCAGGTCCATGGTATTCCTGCAGACGAAAAAATATTCATGGAGCCATTGGGACATCTGGCATGCCTTCATTAATGGGTGGGCAAGCCACGCACACTGCGAGCTGTGTGTCTATCTGCATGTCTCATGTCATGGCACCTGCTCCCCGGCATGGCACCCATCATGGCACCTGTCCCCTTGCGTGTCTGTCATCATCATCGCCCCCAGCAGGGAACCCCTACCTGTGTAAATACTAGAGGGGAATAAAGCCGGCAAGATGCCAGAAATTATATAACATAACATAATTCTGCGCATGGGAGCCAGCTTCATGTTATGGGAGGCGTTTATCGGACCCAGCCTCAAGGCTATGAGGACACTGGCTACCAGGCCCCTCCCAGGCTGTGGGAACACTGCTCCCCTTGGTTACCCAGACACCTGGGTGAGGAAGCCAGACTGCCTCCACTTACCCTACAGACTTGCAACAATAACATAAAGAAACATAGCTGTAATATAACAAGAAAAATGATTGTAAATAAAATCTCAAGACATTTACATTCCCTGAAAATTTTAGTATTAATTCTCTTGCCCCATGTTTTTAACTTTCCAGTGGAAATGGAAATGATCAAGCAGTGTTTGGGAGAAGGAACTACCACATTTATTGAACACCTATTATGGGCCACATACAGTGCTTGAAACTTTCAATATGTTATCTCATAAACTTCTAATAACAACATTTTGAGGTTAGTCTTATGGCCTCACTTTCCAGATGAGAACCTGGAGGCTTGACTACAGTGAGATGCTTACTCAGAGGTTGGTAGCTAAGTGTTAAGAGTCAACCGTGCATTTTTGTTTGTTTTTTGTTTGTTTGTTTCTTTTGTTTTGTTTTTGGTCAGGGGAAAGATTGCACGTTTTTTTAATTAATTTTTTTTTTTTTTTTTTTTTTTGCCCTGGCTGGTGTAGCTCAGTGGATTGAGCACAGGCCTGCGAACCAAAGTGTCATGGGTTTGATTCGCAGTCAGGGTGCATGCCTGGGTTGCAGGCCTGGTCCCCAGTGGGGGGCCACATGAGAGGCAACCACACTCTGATGTTTCTCTCCCTCTCTTTCTCCTTCCCTTCCCCTCGCTCTAAAAATAAATAAAATCTTTAAAAAATTGTATTTTACTTTATTGATTGTGCTATTAAAGTCGTTGTATTTTTTCTCCCCTTTATCCCCTCTGCCCTGTACCCCCTTCGCACCAGCATCCTCCCACCTTAGTTCATGTCCATGGGTCGTACATATAAGTTCTCTGGCCTCTCCATTTCCTTTACTATTCTTAACCTTCCCCTGTCTATCTTCTATCTATTATTTATGCTTCTTATTCCTTTTCCCCCATTCTCCCCTCCTCTCCCTCCCTGCTAACCCTCCATGTGATCTCCATTTCTGTGGTTCTGTTCCTGTTCTAGTTGTTTGCTTAGTTTGCTTTTGTTTTTGATTTTTTAGGTTTGGTTGTTGATAGTTGTGAGTTTGTTGTCATTTTACTGTTCATATTTTTGATCTTCTTCTTTTTCTTAAGTCCCTTTAACATTTCATATAATAAGGGCTTGGTGATGATGAACTCCTTTAACTTGACCTGATCTGGGAAGCACTTCATCTGCCCTTCCATTCTAAATGAAAGCTTTGCTGGATAGAGTCATCTTGGACATAGGTCCTTGCCTTTCATGACTTTGAATACTTCTTTCCTGCCCCTTCTTACCTTCAAGGTCTCTTTTGAGAAATCTACTGATAGTCGTATGGTCACTCCTTTGAAGGTTACCGTCTCCTTTTCTCTTGCTGCTTTTAAGATACTCTCCTTACCTTTAATCTTGGCTAACATAATTATGATGTGCCTTGGTGTGTGCTTCCTTGGGCCCAGCTTCTTTGGGACTCTCTGAGCTTCTTTCAGTTACTCTCTCTGCCTGAATGCAGAAGGAGTGGTTACAAAACTGAGATCCTCTTCCCACAGTTGCCCCCTTCATTACCAGAGGTGTCAATTCGAAATGCCTGGGTCTGATCTACCTAATGCTGCACCCTCTTATTCGCTCACATTAAAATCAATTTACTTGTCTTTGCCCAGAAACTCATTTTGGTACGACAAGTTAGAAGAGAATTTATATGATCAAATAATATATGGTTATCTATTACTGATGCTACTAACGGGAATTTCATGTCTGCTAACACGAGGGCTCAACAGAAATCTGGTGGGGTCTTAAAACTTCCACTATCCAAAAAAACCCCATTCCTTTATCTGTTCAAAAGTATGATGGTTTAAAAAATATGTGTATACCCCTACCCAACAGCCACAAAGACATAAAAGAGAGAGACTTACTGTACTGGGTTGAAGGGGATTTCCCTCCACCCAAATCCTGTGAATGTAACCTTTAGAAAGAAGGTCTTTGCTAAAATAAAATCATACAGGATTAGGTGATTCCAGTACCAGTCCAATGACAGCTGTCCTTATAAGAAGGAAATTTGGACACACAGAGGGCACACGGCCATGTGATGACGGAGGCAAAGATTGCAGTGATGCAACTGCAAGCCAAGAAATACCGAGAAGGACCAACCACCACCGAAAGCTAGAAAGAAGGGCTCTTCCCTACAGCCTGGGGGGAGCGTGGCCCCACCTACAACCTGATTTCATACTTCTAACTCCAAAACAGGGAGAGAATATATTTCTGTAGTTCTAAGCCACCCAATTTCTGGTATTTTGTTACTGCAGCGCCAAGAAATTAACACATTTAGCACATTCCTTCCATGATAGAGTCTTGACTATTGTAGAGAAAGCCCAGTGAAATATAGGGGAAAGAACTAATAAAGCAGATACAGAAATAAAATAGAGGGGACTGAGAAATAAATGACAGATTATTTGAAAAGGTTAACAAAACAGACACAACTCTAGCAAGATTGATTAGGTAGGAAACAATGATCTGTGGAATTTTACATTGAATATACATTTTAAGCACACACAACAAACAATACATATTTTATAAGAATGCATATATTTTTCAAAGACCTAAATCAAACAAATTAAGGCGAGTGTTCACAGAGCATAAAAAATGTGAGTGGGATCACTGATGGAAGTAAAAACCATAAATAAAAAGCCCAGCTGGTGTAGCTCAGTGGATTGAGCGCGGGCTGGGAACCAGAGGGTCCCGGTTCAATTCCCAGTTGGGGCACATGCCTGGGTTGCGGGCCAGGTCCCCAGTGAGGGCCGTGTGAGAGGCAACCATACATTGCTCTTTCTCCCTCCCTTCTCCTCTCTCTGAAAAAAACCATAAATAAAAGAAGTATCTCGCATGGATGAATGAGGTCAGGGTTCCATAGCACCAAGTACAATGGCAACAAGAGCATTCCGTAATAATAAAGCGAAATCTTTGTTCACTCCCTACAGTAGTTTTTTTCAGATTTGAGTAAAAAGTTTGATGTTAATAATAAAACCAATAGCTAAACAAATACATGGTTGTCTTATCTTGACTTTGGGAAAGACTTTGTAAAAGAAACAACAAAAGAGAAAAAAACAGATGCTTTGACTTCATTAAAATAAACCTTTAAAATATAAAAGCTCCTGCCTGGTATGGCTCAGTGGATTGAGTGCCCACCTGCGAACCAAACGGTCACCAGTTCGATTCCCAGTCAGGGCACATGCCTGGGTTGTGGGCCAGGTCCCCAGTAGGGGGTGTGCAAGAGGCAACCACACACTGATGTTTCTCTCCCTCTCTCTCTCCCTCCCTTCCTCTCTCTCTAAAAATAAATAAATAAAATCTTTAAAAAATTAAAGTAAAAAAGTATTTTTGCCCACTGAAGAAACATTAAAAATTAGATACATAAATCAAATAGGAAAGACTATTTGCAACAGAAACTACAAAAGAAAAATATCCACAATATATTAAATGTTTATGCAAGTAAATAAGAAAACACAATAATCAACCTTATTAAAAATTGGGCAAAATTTTTATTTGAATTTTATTTTTCAATTACACTTTACATTTAATATTATTTTACATTAGTTTCAGGTGTACAGCATAGTGGTTAGATAATCATATACTATGCACGCTGTTCCTACTCGAATTTCCAGTATCCATGTTGCATCTACATAGTTACTAAAATATCATTGACTATATTCCCTATGCTGTACTTTACATCCCCATGACTATTTTGTAACTACTAATCTGCATTCTCAATCCTACCACCTTTTTCACCCAGTCTCCCAACCAACTGGCAACCATCAGTCAGCTCTCTGTATCTATGAGTCTATTTCTCTTTTGCTTATTAGCTTATTCTGTTCATTAGATTCCACAGAGAAGTGAAATGATATGGTACTTGTCTTTCTCTCACTGGCTTATTTCATTCAGTATAATACCTTCTAGGTCTATCCATGCTGTTACAAATGATAAGATATCAATCTTTTTATGGCTAAGTAATATTCCATTGTGTATACACACACACACACACACACACACACACATATATATATATATATACACAACCACATTTTTATTTTTAGAGAGGGAAAAGGGAGGGAGGAAGCGAGGGAGAGAAACATCATGTGAGAGAAACTTCGATCTGTTGATTCTTATATGCATCCCAACCGGAGACCAAACCCACAACCCAGGCATGTACCCCGACTGAGAATCAAACCGTGCAAACTTTCGCTTTGTGGGACGATGCCCAGCCGAGCCACACCAGTCAGGGCTGTACCACCACTTTTTTATCCATTCGTCTATTGATGGACACTTGTGTTGCTTCTTAATCTTGGATACTGTAAACACTGTGATAAACATAGGGGTGCATTTCTTTCAAACTGGTGTTCTGGGTGTCTTCAGATATATACTCAGAATTGGAATCGCCAGGTCATAAGGCAGTTCCATTTTTAATTTTGGGGGGACCCTCTGTACTGTTTTCCATAGTGGCTGCACCAGTCTGCATTTCCGCCAACAGTGAGTGAGGGTTCCCTTTTCTCCACATCCTGGCCAGCATTTGCTGTTTATGGATTTATTGGTGATAGCCAATAAATCCATCCTGACAGGTATAAGATGGTATCTCATTGCGGTTTTAGCCAACCTGACGGGCATAAGGTGGTATCTCATTGTGGATAGCCAACCTGACAGGTATAAAGTGGTATCTCATTGTGGTTTTAATTTTCATTTCTCTGACAATTAGTAACATTGAGCATTTTTTCATTTGCCTACTGGCCATCTGTATGTTCTCTTTGGAGAAGTGTCTATTCCGGTCCTCTGCCCATTTTTTAATTGGATTGTTCTTTTGGTGTTGAGTTGTATGAGTTAAAATTTTTTTCTAACAATCCACAAAGAAAATACAAACAGCTAATAAACTCAAAAAATATTTGATCTCATTAGTAATACAAAAAATTCAAATTAAAACAAAATTTCCATCTACCAAATTAGGAAACTATTATTCTTATACATTCCTTTTCAAAATATGAACTGGTCCCACTTCCTGACTCAGTAATTTTGCTGCTAAGCATCTGTCTTTGGGAAAAGACCTACACACTCATCAAAATGGGAATTCATCTTGGTACATCCAGACTGTGACAGCAAAGCTCCATGAGAACATAGTCTCTGCATCCCCAGCGCCTGCCACAAAGTAGCGAGGCAAAAAAATGTCTGTTAAATGACTGAAATTCTACATAGCAGTTTTTAAAAAGAATGACTTCAAATTATGACATGGAAAGATCCCCCACTCATGTTGTTAAGTGATAAAAACAAGATGAAATACAGGACATTCAGGATGATCTCATTGATGTAAAACTGAAACCAGCACCACAAACCAAAACACACAAACAAAAAACAACAGTCTCCCTCTTTCTCTGTCCCTACCTCCCTCCCTCTGTGAGAAGCAATGCATAGACAGATATATGAAAAGACACCCACAGCAAGCCAATATAAGTGATTACATGTAAGGAAAAGGTAAGGATGGCCTATGAAAGGGACTTTGAATTGTCTGAATGGTTTTAGATATAAATATATTCTCAGATTAACTGCATACTATAAAAAAGAATGTTTCTTGAATGACATATATCCAAAGATGTCTCTGATAGCATCATTTGTAAGAACGAAAGGTTAAAAACAACGCATTAGGAGAATGGTTTGATACGCGCTGACCATAGACTATCATTGAGGTGTAATAAGTTATGTTTCTGAGGAAGAGTCACAGGAAATGACACAGGACATTACTGAGTGAAAACAACAGCAACACCAACAATTTGATGTCAACGACAGAGGTTCACCTTACGAGAAACACTGAAGAAAGTTGTTCAGGCTGACAGCGAGTGACCCTGGAGAATAATTTGATTCCACGCACTCTGTAGTCCTCACCCACACTCCTCTCCTCTTCCCTCTTTACACCACATTTTTATATTGGCTTCTTATTTTACAATAAAAATTTGTTGCCAAAAAACAACAAAATAACTAGCACCAAGAAAGATAATTATGTAGGTAATTACAAGAAAGAGGATAAGTGCATATTTCTTCTCTGAAATTATTTTAAAAGCAATTGTATACAACAATGTGTATATAACTACTGTTGGGCCTCCAACATATAGAAACACAAGGTATTTGGCAATAACAGCAGATAAGAGGTGGGTGGGAGCGAAGCTGTGTGGGGATGAGGACATTACACTGCATGGCAGTTCACATCCACAGGAACAAAAAGAGAACTGGAAAGGGTAAGTAAGAAGGTTAGGGTAACAAACTCTATAAATATACACTTGGTCTCCTCTCAATTTCTTTAAAAGACATAAAATCATATAAAATATGCATGCATGTGTATATATTATATATGTAAATATAAATATTTATATGAGGTACAAATCCAACAATATTTATCATTATTATTTTATATAATTCTATATCTTTTAAAGAAGCTGAAAGAAAGGAGAGTGAATCTACCACAATAACAGCACGCCAGGAAGGAAGAGAAAAAGGAGCTATGCAGGAGTAAATCTCCTATACCTCACTGGAATTCAGTTTGAATAAAACCAAAGTCTATTCTGATAAGCTAAGGTATATTTGGCAAGACCTAGAGCAACCAAAAATGCAGTGGAAAAGAAACACTAATGGAATGAAAATGTTACACTAGAAATTAATCACTTGGTGCAAAAGAAAGCAGCAAAGGAAACTAGAGGAACAAAGAAGGCGTGAGACAGGAGAAAAAGGTGAAATGGCAGGCGTAAATCCAGCTATTCAATACAACAGTACATATGAATGGGCTAAACAATCCAGTCACCAAGAAGAGCTGGTCAGACAGGATAACAAAAAGCAAACAAGATTTAAACATATGCTGCCTACAACAAGCACACTTCAGATTCAAAGACACAAATAGGCTGGAAATAAAAAGATAGACAGAGATATACCATGCAAACAGCAACCATAAGAAAGCAAGAGTATCTATAACTAATACCAGATAAAATAGATTTTAAAGATAAAGAAGGACATTTTCTAATGATAACAAGATCAATTCATCTGTAAGGTATAATAATTATAAACATATCTCTGCACTCCACAGCAGAGCCCCAAATACATGAAGCAAAAAAATGACAGAATTGAAAGATGAAACAGACAATTCAACAGTAATAGTTAGAGACTTCAATCCCTTACTTTCAATAATTGATAGAACTAGGAATAAGACCAACAAGGAAATGGAAGACTGAACAACACTGTAACCCGAGGACTCGTACACCCAGCAAACATTCCAAGAGCACTTTATTCAACAACAGCAGAACACATGTTCTTCTCAAGGGCACAGTGAAGCATTCTCCAGGAGAGATGCTGTGATAGTCTCAACAAAGATAAACAGGACTCAAGTCATACAAAATATGTGTTCTGACCATAAGGAAATGAAATTAGAAACCCGTAACAGAAGGAATTGTAGGAAAATTCACAAATACGTGGACATTAAACTATACATTTATAAATAACAAGTGAGTCAAAGAAAAAAATCACAAGGGAAATTAGAAAATATTTTGAGATGAATGAAAGTGAAAGCCCAGCATCCAAACATTTATGGAATGCAGTGAAAACAGTGCTTAGAGGGGAATTTGAAGCTGTAAACACTTTTTTTGAAAAGGAAAAAAGAAAAATCCCCAAACCATAATCCAACCTTTCACCTTAAGACGCTGGAAAAGGAAACCCAAACCAAGCAGAAGCAGGAAAATAATTCAGATTATAGTGGAAATTAATGAAATAGAGAAAAGAAAAACAATAGAGAAAATCAATAAAACCAGAAGTTGGTTCTTTGAAAAGATCAACAATATTGATCAACATACAGCTAGACTAAGGAAGGGAAAAAAAGGGGGGAACTCAAATTATTAATATTAGGAGGGGAAAAAGGGACATTGCCGCCAACATTAGAAAAATAAAGAGGATTATTAGGAAATACTATGCCAACAAATTAGATAATGCACATGAAATGAACAAACTTCTACAGACACAGATTACTGAAAGTGATTCAAGAAGAAATAGAAAATCTGAACAGTCCTATACCAAGTAAAGAGATTGAATTTGTTTATTAATCATGTCTTTTTATTTTTTGTATTTCTGATGCTTTGATATCTGGAGCTTTTGTGGACCCTGGAGAGACTGACCCTTTCAGGGTTAGCCAGTTCCTAGAAATAGAAATCTATCTACCTGTGAGTGAAAATTTCACATGCAAACTAACAAATCCAAAGCCCACACCCCACTGTCTCCTCTATTGGGCTTTATAATCTGGGCCATTATTACCCTGCCCTAACTAATCACCCAGGCACTAGGCAAGTAGAAACAACCCCTACACCCCAGAGCCTAAAAATTATTCAAATTAGCCAATTCAAAACCTGCATACACTGTCTTCCACAGGGCGGGGGAAGTGGGGTCCTTGCCAACATTTTTCCTTGCTCCTTTTGCCTCCTGACTAACCCTGTTATTTCCCCATGTGTGTGGAAACTTGGGAAGTATGAGTAACAAACTATTTTTCAATAGCAATCATCTGCTGATCTAATGGCCTCACCAGACCTGAATAATAATAAAACCTATATCTTGAAACAATGAATAATTTAAAAGCTACCCATAGAACACCCCTAGATGCAGATGGCTTCACTGGTGAATTCTACAGATATTTAAAGAAGAACTGATACTAATTCTTTACAAACTCTCCCAAAAAACAGAAGAGGGGGGAACACTTCCCATCTCACTCTATGAGGTCAGTATGACCCTGAAACTAAAACCAGACGAGGATATTAACAACTAAAGAGAACTACAGACCAGTATCCCTTATGAATATTGATGCCAAAGTGCAGAGAAGCATTTGACAAAATCCAGCACCCCTTCAAGAATAAAAGAACAAAACAAAACACTCCATGAACTAGGAATACAAAGGAACTTTCTCAATTTGATAAAAGGGCATCTATGAAAAACCACCAGCTAACATCACATGTAATGCTGAAACACTAAATTCTTTCTCCAAAAGACAAAGAATAAGACAAGAATGCCTACTTCCACCATTGTACTCAACACTGGACTGCAGTGAGTTAGGCAATTAAGCAAGAAAAGAAATAAAAGGCATTCAGACGGGAAAGGAAGAAGTAAACCTATATTTACAGATGACATGATCTTTTACATAGAAAATCCTAAGGAATTTACTAAAAAACTATTAGCACTAAAAAATTAGTTCAGCGAGGTTGTAAGATACAAGATCAATATATAAAAGTCCATTGTATTTCTGTACACTTACAATGAGCAATCGGAAAATGAAATTAAAAAAATATTTCACTTGCAATACCATCAAAAGGAATAAAATGCTCAGGAGTAAGTTTAACAAAAGAAGTTGCAAAATGTGTACACAGAAAGTTACCAAATGTTGCAGAAAGAAATTAAGACCTAAATAAATGGAAAATCATCCCAAGTTCATTAACAGATAGATGTAATATTGTTAGGATGGCAACACTCCTCTAATCGAGCTATAGATTCAATGCAATCCCTTCAAAATCCTCGCTGGCCTCTTTGCAGAAATTAACAAACTGACCTTGAAATTTATATGAAAACTCAAGAGACCCAGAATAGCCAGAACAATCTTGAAATAGAGACTAAAGTTGGAAAACTCGTACAAAACTTAGTACAAAGCTACCATAAGTAAGACAATGTGGGACTGGCACAAGGACAGACATATAGATTAATAGAATAGAATTGTGAGTCAGGAATAAATCTTCACATTTAGAGTCTACTGATTCTCAACAAGGGTACCCAAACAATTAAATGGAAAAAGAATAATTTCTTCAACAAATGGTACTGGAATTACTAGATAATCCACATGAATGAAGTAGGACATCGATCTCACACCATTTACAAAAATTCATTGAAAATAGATCAAAAGCCTCTTAAATGTAAGACCTAAAACTATAAAACTCTTAGAAAAAAATATAAGTGGAGAGCTTCATGATCTTCGGTTATGCAATGATTTCTTAGCTGCGACACCAAAAGCACGGCAACAAAGGAAAGACAAATAAATTGGACTTCATCCAAACTGAAAACTTTTGTTCTTCAAAGGACATTATCAACAAATTGAAAAAACAACCCACAGACCGGGAGAAAATATTTGCAATTCATATATCTGATAAAGGTATTACATCTGAAATACACACAAAAAAAACTTTGCAACTCAATTATAACAAAGACAAACCAATTACAAATAGGCCAAGAATCTGAATAGGCATTTTTCCAAAGAGGATATATAAATGGTCAATAAACATATAAAAAAAAAAGATGTTCAAATATACTAGCCATCAAGGAAATGCAAACCAAAGCCATAATGAAATACCATGTAAAACCCTCCAAGATAGCTATATTCAAAAAAGACAGATAATAATAAGTGCGGGTGTGGATGTGGAGAATTTGGAATGGATATGGTAGGAATATGAAATGGTACGTCTACTTTGGGAAGAAGCCCAGATGTTCCTAAAAAGGTTAAACATAGAGTTAACATATAACTCAGGAATTCTAATCCTAGGTGTGCAACGCATGTACTCCAAAGAAATGAAATGTGCATGTGCCCACAAACAGGTGTACACAAATATTCACGGCAGCATTACCTCTAAGAGTCAAAAACTGGAAACAACCCAAATGGCCATCAACTGATGAACAGATAAATAAAATGTGATGTATCTATACAAGGGAATATTACTCAGCCATAAAAAGGAATAAAATACTAACCTATTATGTAATATGGCTGAATCTTGAAAATATTCTAAGTGAAAGAAGCCAGACACAAAGGGCTCCAGAACTGTGTATTGTATGACTCCATTTATACGAAGTACCCAGAATAGACAAATCTATAGAGGCAGAGTGCAGATAAGGGTTTGCCTGGGGATGGCTTAAAATACGAGGGATATCAACATTAAGGTGAAGAGAGTGAGTGCTGTAATAGAGGTGCATAAAAGGTACAGTGGTGGATCCAAACTTCCGGTGCAATTCAGAGAGATGGGAAGGCCAAAGAAGTTTAAAAAAAAATGGTTGAGTGGGGTGTTGAAGGATAAGTAGGAGTTCTCTAGGTAATGAGGTGGAGAAGGGCATTCTAGGAAGAGAACAGTGTGCTCAGAAGCTCCGACGTGTAAAGCACTGGGCCTGCTTCGTAACTGTGTGACTGGTTAGGCATGCTTGGACCGCAGGGTGTGCAGGAAGGTAGGGGGGCTGGAGGAGAGTCAGCAAGGCAAGGCCGCAGAGGTGAATCAGGACTTAGCGTAGTCTGCAAAGGTATATCTGCACTCGGCAGAGGTCAACATTACCTTCTGAAGCTTTCAAGGAGTACGTGGTTAAGACAAAGTGGCAGCTGCGGGATAAACAGAAAGAGGCTTGTTGTACCTTACTCCCCGGTAAGGCCGAAGCAATGTCTCAAGCTCTAAGAACCAAGTGTTTGGCTGACCTTTCTAACAGCTGGACTAAGGGTTCCTTGCGGTGTCTGCCCTTCGTCCCTCTCACTTCTATCCCTTTCAGCGGGCCTTCTTCTCCGATTTACTGAGCACCCTATGTTTTCAGGGCTTTTAAAAAATAATAAAATAGGGTTGCACCACTGCCCCGTTAGTCTCATTACTGAATGATTTCGGACACAGAGTCTGGTGCCAGAGCAGCTGAAGGTAGCAAAGCAGCTGATCCGACGGGCAAAACAGTAATGATACCGCATTCTTTTTCATCAAGGAATTCTTAAGCTGTTGTAGGGCTGAAACCTGAATTTAACACTGTTAGCTAAACCTGGGATTTGGTTAAAGATTAAATAATCAGACTTTTATTTCAGCTGTATGAACTAGGAAACTAATATATAAATGAAGGCACAATGAGAAAGTGGAAATTCACTATTACATGAGTAAGGAGAAACTTTTTCAGTATCCTATATTGTGTGTATGTGTGCACGTGTGTGTGACACATTGACAAAATACAAAAATAAAAGAACTGGTAAGAACACATGAGTCACTGAGAATGTTTCAAGCTGTTTGGCTCTCCCAGGAGAGAGCCAGATAGTCAGTGAATGATTCAGCCTGGGAAACACCGGCCTGAGCAAACCCCAATGGTGAAGGGATCTGAAAGAGACATCAGTGGTGGGGGAAACTGGGACCTTCCCCTGCTGTGGAGAGTTTTTAAAAGATTATCTCAAGGAACTAGCAAAGGACTGGGCTCCAACCTTGCTCTAAAGGTAGCTCCCATGACACAGTTAGAAAAGAATAGTAAGAAGCATCGGCCGTTATCGTTGCTAACCCAAGAAGATTCTCTCCACCAAGACACCTGTTCTAGGGCTTGTTTGTGGTTCTGTCTTCACATGGAATCAGAAACAGCTTTACCTACATAGCTACTACTTATGGCAGTTTTTCCTCATTGGTTTATGGACTGGCATGCAAACCCCATTGAGAAGTTCCAACAATTTTTGATGCCTGTAACATTCACGTGACTGGTCTGTTCTTCTTTTATTTAAACAAAAAACAAAAACAAAACCTCCACAATGCCTTGCAGAGTTGTTTGGGTGATAAGTACCTAGAGAGTCATGCCCACTAGGGTCTCTTTTCCTTATGAAGAAAAGCCTTTAAAAAAGTCTCTAGCTGACTTCCCACTGAGCTCGCAGCGGCCAAGACCAGCTCATACGCGATACCCTCGTTGCCAGCGAGCTAGGGAGCTAGTCACAGGGGTGTCCAACCTTTTGGCATCTCTGAATCACACTGGAAAAAGAAGAGCTGTCTTGGGCCACATATTAAATACTTTGTGGCATGTAATCACAAAAACATCTCATAATGTTTTAAGTAAATTTACGATTTTGTGTTGGGTCGCATTCACAGCCATGGTGGGCTGCAAGCGACCCCTGGGCCACAGGTTGGAGTGCAAACCATCTTCATTGTCACCTTCCACGTGAACCTGAAGACACTGCCAGTATTGCTTGGTGCTGTTGACCTTCTAGCCGGAGTAGATACAGCAATTTAATCCAAACTCTGAACATCAGAGTCATCATGCCTCTTTGAACCTATGTTAAGTCTCCTTTCTAAAGAACTCAAACTGATTTTTTTTTTAATTGGCCTAAATTTTCATGCCTCAAACCCCACACAAGATAGAGAATTTGTAGTATCACTTGTTGAATGCTTACTATGTAGCAAACATTCTAAGTATTTACTAGTTGTATCATTTTGGGTAAATTCTGTTTTCTCTAATCCCTTCAGTTTACCTGTAAAACGGGAAATCACAAAGTTGGTTGCCCACAGGTAGATAAATAAGCAGGGGAGCAGCGGGTAAGCACTCAACCCGTAATCGGATGAGATGGCACAGCCCTCGGCGGCTGCCCACTAACCCCGCCCCCTCTTTCCCGGAGGCGGACCCTGCCTTCCCACTTAGAGCAGCAGGAAGTGTGAGACATGCTTTCCTAGGCTCCCTGGCAACTAGGCTATTGGCATATGAGCCAGTAGTCTCAGCCACTTGTGAGCTCAGTGGGAAGTCAGCTAGAGACTCTTCTACAATGTTTTTCTTCGTAAGAAAAAGAGACCAACAGGAGGGCAAGATCTCTTCTGGACATACGTTTGTCTGTCTGCATGTGACATGTGAGCCTTTTGGAGGCATAGGTAGAAACGAGGGAGAACTTCATAGCTGACATGCTGAAGATATCAGAGAGAAAAGGCAGAAAACACCAGTGGTGGTGGGGGGGGCGGGGTGGCAGCGGTCCTTGACACTGTTTCTGTGTCACCATATTAACCCTGGAACTACGCTACCTTGGACTTCTTAACTGAGGTAATAAATCCTTACTTGAAGCAACTATTAGCTGGGTTTTCTATCACTCACCACCGAAATCATCCCCACCGTATAGGGGCAGGCTGCCGAGGCATTCCTAAGCAGCACTTAGCACCCTCTGTTTGCTGCCAGATGAGGATCGTTCCAGAAGAGCCAGGAGTTCAGATTTTTATGTAAGACTCCAGATTCAAAAATGTTAGCTCAAATTAAAGAAATACGTGCAGACCAAACACAACACGTCTGGAGGCCCACAGGCTGACAGTTTTCAAACAGTTGTTGTGAGAACTAAATTAAGTGAGTTTAAAATAAGATCAGAAATAATAATAGCAAACACCCACATAGAACTTAATATGTGCCAGGTACCATTCTGTTTGCTTTACCAATCCAGTCCTCATAGGTAACCACATCTTACAACAGCCTATGGGGAGGTGTAATTATCACTTTCACTTTACAAATAAAGATAGCAAGGAAAACAGAAGTTAAGAGATTTGCCTGGTCACACAATCATGGCAAAGTGGAACAGGAATCTGGCTTCAGACTTCGCTACTCTTAATCAATGCATTATGCTTGTATAACATTCAATAGAAATTTCTGACTCTTAATAGATACTCAGTCTCAGTAACTTCCCTTCTCACATCCTCTACCGTGCTTTGAGGCCGTTTCGGGGATAGTACTGGGGATTTGCTGATGCCGAAGAGAACGGTTTTCTATTTTAGGTACTAATGGCATTTGTCATTTTATTTCCACGCCTCAAACGCTGCTATAATGTCAGACAGATGATCCATATCATAATAAGTGGAATCTATACGGTTTTGGCTCAAAGGTGGAACAGCTGTGAAGACATCTGTGCTCAGCTTCTTGGCCACCAAACAACGGGGCCGCACTGAAGATGGTGAAGTTGCATCTACAGACGAGGCCACCAACCTCCTGCGGTGACGGCTGCATTCCCACCAGGACTCCTGGGCAATGTGGACTGCAATGGTGGCCGCATGATGGGTGGAGGGGTAAGGGGGTGGACGGTGGACTGGCTGCCCAAAGACGTTCATGCCTCTGTGTATAACAGGAAACACTGTTATTCTCACTCTTCCCTGGGAGTCATCACAAAATGGGTTACAAAATAAACTAGAGCCTCAAAGTAAATCCACTCAGTGTAATTAACAATTGCAGTGTTTAATCAGTCTTAACTAAACATTCCCTAAGAATGGGATCTCACAGGAATGTTTCCAATGAGAGAAATGCAGTCCCAAACGTTTGTGACAACATTGGTACGGGGGTGGGGGAAGGCGTGAGGGGAAGCTGCACACCTAAATATCCAGCGATAGAAAAGTGAACTTTGGTGCACCCGTAGGATTGCCTAGATCACCCCTGAAAACATGGGTTACAGAGAATGTGTAAGAGAAAAATAGTCAAGGCCCAATATTCAATGAGAAAAGGATACAAGTTTTTTATATCATAGTATATGTAAAACCACATCGTTTAAGGAAATTTCTTAAACAACAAACATTTAAAATGACTTGTATAACACCGGTAAACAGACAGACCAACAAACACGCACTGATTACCTACCAAGTACTATAAACGCAAAGTAATGACAAGGAACGAACAAAGTTCCTGCTCCCAAGAGCCTCCAAAGTGCTTCTAAGGAGACGAGATGCTCTCAAATAGCTGCATTACAAAGAGGTTCGATGGCACACGAGTGACCGGTAACAGTTGCTGTAATCCTCAGAGGAGAGAAGGATGACCTCTGGCTGTGGAGACCCAGGGCCGCTGAAGAGAGGCAGTGGGAGTGAGCCAGAGGCTCACAGGGTTTTCCGCAGGCCCAAGGCATTCCAGGTAGGAAGGGATGCAGAGTCTGGGCTGATGTAGGAATGGAAACATGCAAGGTATGTTTAATGGGACACAGCAGTAAAGAGTCGGGACCTGAGTCGGAATCCTGGCTCCATGGTTTCTCCTGAATGAGATACGTTAACCTCTGAGGCTCAGGTTCTTCAACCATACGTGAGGATAACCATTGTCTCATAGGATTTCTACGGGAATTTAAACAGATCATTTATATCAGATGTCTGGCCCACAGTAGGAAGCTGTTCAGTGTTCATCCTTCTTATATCCCTTTCTCCTTCTCTTTCAGCTTTCTTTGTTCATTCATTTATTCATTCAATCAACGTGTGTTGAGCACCTACCATGCAGCTGGCACGGGACTGCTTCTCGTCTCTTTGGTCCCACTCGGTTCCACTCCACACTCTTCCCTGCTCTGTTCTGTGCCCCAGGGGCCTGACTACCATGGACTGCATCTCCCAGGCTTCCTTGCTCTCTGGCTTCCAGCTGGGTGTGGCCAGGAGACACTGCAGGCTATCTGAGGGCAGGAGGAGAAAGGAGTTGGGTGGTTTATCCCCCTCTCCACTTCTTCCCTGCTTCCTCATGGGAATTGTGGGCAATCTTTCTTCCATAAGGCAGCTCTCACTGAGTGTGGGACATGGTTCTCTCCTCTCACCCTTCCAGGCCCAGGGAGTGGGTGGCTCCACCCCGAGCCTTGCCATGCCTTATTGATTTTCTTCACCCTGCCCACATTTCTGCACCCGGTCTCTTTGTTAAATTCCTTTTGGTTAAACTTGTTTGAGTAGGCCATCTGCTGCTCACTGGGACACTTACTGACATCAATGATGAAAGCAGACAAGTCCTTACCATCATGGGGCCTACATTCTGGTAGACAAGCACATAAACAAAACAGCATGAGTACTATGAACAAAGGAAAGTAAGGTGATGTGATCAGGAATGGCTGGGAAAAGCTACCTGAGGGAACGACATTTGAACTGAGACCTACAGGTAGATGGGGAGCCAGCAATCCAAAGAGCTGCGACACCCCTAGTTCAGGCAGAAGTGCACATGTAAAAGCTTTAAGGAGAGGACAAGCACAGGGGGTTGAAAGAATGGCAGGAGTCCAGCGGGGCTGGAAATCAGTGAGCTGGGGGGAGAGTGGCAGGAGGGTGGTCGGAGAGGCAGGAACGAACAGTCAGTGCTGGGTGCGACGGGCATGGAAAAGGATCTGGACTTTAAGACAAAGAATATTAGGAAGTCTTTGAAGGGCTTCAGGTTGGAGCATAATTTGGGTCATATTTTGAATCTAGTCTTCTATTTTGTGGGCAGTGGATTATACTTTAGGCAAGAGTGGGAGATTATTGCCAAGGCCCAGGCCCGAGTGGCTGGTGGCTTGAACTAGAGTGCCGGCAGAGGAAGTGCGTCTCAAATCCATGTGAACGGGTCTCATGTGAACGGACTTGAGTCCCACTTACATTATGGTTCTGAGGTATCACAATCCTTCCTTTTTTTCCAACCAGTGTCCTAGACCCTGGGAGGATGGTGAGCAATCTACTGTATTTTGAAAATATTTTTTCATTTTGATTATCACATATTTCAAAATTAAGATGAATATATCTTGGATTACCTGCATGCCAACTTTATAACAGAATAGTCTTATCACATAATTTCAGTGGCCCCCACGCATTTTGTTTCTAAGACTCAACAGTGTCAAATGATTGCCTACAATGAGAGCACTGAACAGATGTAATGTTTTCTCTGGAAATAACACACATATAGAAGCGTTCCACTCATCGGTACATAGCTCAATACATTTTCACAAATCGAGCCTCTCTAACCAGCACACAGTTTAAGAAGCCAATACTCCAGGAAACCCCCTCAAATTCTCTAAGTCACTCACGACCCCACCCCTAAATGTAACCATCATCCTGATTTCTTACACCATGGTTTAGTTTTTCCTTGGTTTTGAACTCTATATGAAAACAGATGTGAGATTTACATACGTGGGATGGTGCTGACCTAAAAATCCCATGCTGGTGTGTGGGCAGACGGGATTCCTGCTTGGGACAGGCCTCGGTTTCAGTTCATGCTTCCTGGGCACTGTGACGAGGATCTGATCTTGGAGACCAGACACCAAATTATCCCCAAAGCAGGAAGCACTCTCATTACCACGTCACAGCGATGCCATAGTTGGCCTGGGTCCCCGTCAGTGGGCCTGGCCCAGCACAGGTGCAGGAGGAGGGCCGAGTATGTCGAGTGTTTGTTTATTATGGCTGTCCTGCAGTATATTTTCCCACACCTGAGCTGAATCATGAGACTTTATAAATAAAATGTCCTGACTTTCATCTTCGCTTTTCCAGTCTGCACCCCAGCAACCTTCCCAGGTCCAGACCAGAAGGTGTTTTCACTAAACCAGAAGAAAGTCCAGCTGAATCTGCTTCTAGTCACATGTACACCCCGCCAGTCCTTATTCACTGGAATGTCAGAGGCAAACCAGGGAAGCAGGCAAACTTTGGTTCTAATGTACTCTTTTGTTTACTTCAATTCTAACCCCTCCCAGTACCCCAGTGACCTCACTCCTCCCACTGGTCTCCAGGGGCCCCCTCTGGAAGCACATGCCCCCTTCCCATCGGAACATAGTCCCCGTTCTCGCCCAGTTCTGCTTTCCGTTATGTGGCAATGGGTGGCACCCGGTTAATCAGAGGAATGCCCAGTGTGGTTTAGTAGAAAGATCACTGCATTTGGGAGTTAAGAGGCCTGGTTCTAGTTCTAACCTTACATCAATTAGGTTAATTAGCTGAAAGCGATAGAATTTGACTTAAGCAAAAACAGACAAAAAAGAATCCAGTCATTACTGAGTTCCTACAGGGGTCCGGGTCAGACACAGCTGCATGGGCCTGTCCAGCGATGTCGTGGGGACAGACTCACCCTCTCCGTCTCTGGGCGCTGCTCCCCTCGGCCCTCTGCCCCTGGCGACAAGATGGCTGCCAGCAGTCCCATCCTCTCAGCAGCCTCCATAGAGCACATGAGCTTCTCTAGTCTCTATTTCCCTGAAATCAAGTCTCCTGGGAACACTCGTCCTGATGCTCTGATCAGCCAGGCATCGTTCACATGCTCATCTTGGATTTGGGAGTGAAGTCGGTACCACCTAGAGTGGAAAGGGCTGGATCCCCAAAGGGACCGAGGCAGGTGAGAGCAACAAATGTCCTCTTCAGCCGTCACTGATCACGAGAGCTTGACAAGTCTGCCCACCCCCAGGCCTGGTTTCTCACCTGCAAAATGAGAGCAATGGACTCTATAACCCCTGAGATCCCTTCTACCTTAATACTACCTACCTTCTCATGGGAGTGCTGTGTAGTGTTTTCATCATTCAGAGGGCAATGCCTTAGTCCAATTAACACGGGGAACAGTAAAGAGTAACCTCCTATACAGTGAGCCATTTGGGAGGGGCAAGTCCCACCACAGATACAGGCCTTCCCCAACCGCTCTGCGGGATCCCTGCCTGGTGACCCCAGAGAGAAACAGCTAGAGAGGCTGGTGCCAACGGAGAAGCAGAAATGGAATTTGAATCGGCCATTCACTGATGAAGTAACCGACAGTTGTGACGCACTTTCTCTGAAGCAGTTCCCCTTATCCTCAGTTTCAGTTACCTGCAGTCAGCCACGGCCTGAACGTATTAAATGGAAAATTCCACAAATAAACAATTTATAAATGTAAAATTGCACTCTGTTCTGGGTGATGTGATGAAATCTCGTGCATTCCCACTCCGTCCCACCCAAATCATGAATCATCCCTTGAACAGCATGTCCACGCTGCACACCCTCCCTGCCCATTAGTCACTTAGTTGCCATCTCCATTATCAAATCAGCGTGGTGCTATCACAGTGCTTGTGTTCAAGTACGCCTTGTTTTACTACGTAAGGGCCCCAAAGTGCAAGAGTAGTGGTGCTGGCAATTCCGATACGCCCCAGAGATACGCTTCCATTAAGAGAAAAGGTATATGTATGTAGGGGAAAATGTTGTATACAGAGAGTTTGATACTATCTGCAGGCTCAGGCACCTTCTGGGGGCTTGGGGACATAACCCCTGTGGGTAAGGGGGCAACAGTATCCCAAACACTGGACTAGGCTCTGGGAATGAACAAGGCACAGCTTCTGTTCTCTAAGACAACAGCCTTGGGGTGAGCACAGACAAGTAAACTGCTGATTAACAACTCAGAATGTCAAGGTCTATGGTAAGATGATAAGGAAGCTCAGAAGACAGGCAGCTAACCCAGTGGGAGGTAGGGTTTCGGGCATGAGGAGAAGGGAGGACAGTTAGGGAAGTTATCCTAAGAAGATCCTGAACAGGGCCTGGAAAGAGAAAGGAGAATTTAGCCAGGAGAGAAGAGCAGAAACAGCGCTCACAGCGCACCTGGTTGGGGCATGCTCAGGCTGTTGCAGTTTGTTCTAAGTGGCTGCCACTTGGAGTTTAAATGGGGCAATGGCAAGAGGCGAGGCAAGGCCAGGCCTGACTGAGACCTGGAGTACCAAACCAAGAAGACTGGATTTTATCATAGAGGCACTGGTACCACTGAAGGATGTTAGGCAAAAGAGTAACACAGTGTCATATGTACAAAGGATCTACCAGCACTGCGTGGGATCTGAGAGACATAGGCTGATAGTTGTCTCCAAGAGTTCTGTAATCATGCCATCTTAAAGAGAGAGGAAGGACTTCATGGACAGTATCTGCTTGCTTCTGTAATTTTTGTGATACATATGTCTGTTTATTCATATTTCACCTTGTTCCACGTAAAATATAACTCACTCTTCTGAAAAATGCCTGCACCTGGGACCAAGACTTTTAAAAGCACATCCCTGTTCCAAAAATGTTTACA
>PVJI01024468.1:0-21916 GCA_004026765.1 Micronycteris hirsuta
GCACTAACTGGCTCAGTTCTCCCATCAGATCTAAGAAACAGATCCCTGTTCCCTTCTCTCCTGCCTCCCAAGCCTCGCACATATGGATAGGCCTCAAGCCTGGGCTTATCTCAAATCAAACCATTTCAAGGTCCTCCCTTTGGAGCCACCCATTTTTATGTGATAAAACCACTTGGAAAAGAAAGTGTAATTAGGTTGTCTGGCTCTCCTCTTCCCTCCACCTGCCTGTGCTCACACTCCACCCCCTAGCCCGCCCACCTACCCTTCCTCCTCCTGGTTATTTCAGTCCCAGCAGCCTCCTCTGCCAGCGTCAGAATCCAGAAGGCCCGAGAGCTGAGTTCTGGGCTCAGCTCAGCCACCAGTCCTCAAGGCAACCCCCCAGCTGGGTCCTTCCTGGGTCTCTCTGTTCCCACTGCCAAATGGCACCACGGTTCTGTGCCTGAGAAGACTGAAATGATGGCTCCCTCCAGAGTGGAGCAGAATTTTTATGAATGTCCAGCCCAGGCGCATCAAGACAACCCTGGGTTCTCAGTGGAAGTGGCTGCACACGCTCTCTCTCCGTCCCTGAAATGCCAATGGGTGAGGAAATATGTCGTGTTCCTTCTGCTGCTGGAGGGGGGAGGAGCAGGCAAGGGGCTGCTTTGCAGTAGCAGTAAGATCCTGGCCAAGCCACTTAATCCCATCTGAGCCTCAGTTTCTCCAACTGAGAAAAGGAGATAACAATATCTCTCTCTCTAAAACACACACACACAGGTGTACACTATCAGTTGTAAGAACTCAGCCTATCAGAGTCCAAGGCCAGGGTAGGGACAAATGTCAAGGCCAGGTAAAGGCGTAGAATGGCCACCGGGTCCCTCTGGGCCAGGTACCAGGGAGCTGTTCTTGGAAACACTAAATACAGCCCTCCCCAGGGCACCCTGCTGAGCGCCTCTGTGAAGGCCCTCATGTCTGGCCCCTGCATGTGAGGGCCTCCTGGAGGTGCAGATCCCACACCAGCCCGGTGACTCTGTCATGTGAGGATGGAGCCATCACACATGGCTGCACCCCAACCAAGTTGCCCTCTGCTCGAGGCATCTGCAGGCTTCAACCGCTTGGGAGGTGTCAAACATAATGGGCAGGAGGGCAGAGCTTCATCTCTTGCTGGGGCTGGCCTGGCATCCTGTGGGCCTTACTGTGGTTGGCTGGCAAGACCTTTGGAGGGCAAAAGCCTTGGGGTGGCATGTGAGCAGGACTGGGGTCCAGGCAGAGGGAGGTCATGGCATTGGTGGACTTCCCAGGCTGCATGGAAGGTTGGCCGGCACCCAGCCCACCTGGAACAGAGCAGGTGCATTGCCCAGGTCATCACGATGCTATGAGCAAACGGACAGTGGTGAGCAAGGAGGAAGTGATGAGGATGGGGGTAGGATGAGAGGTTACCAGGTCAAATACCACATGCCCAGTTAAATTGCATTTCAGATAGATAACAGTAAATGTCTTTAGTATGTCTCATGCAGTATTTAGGAGATACTTATACACTAAAAAGTTGTGCATTGTTTCTCCAAAATTATAATTTAATTGGGCATCCTGGATTTGTTTGTTTTCTAAATCTGGCAAACTTGGGGGTGGGGGGGTCTTTGTACAGGACCCAACCTGCCTCTCGAGGCCCACTCACCAGAGAAGAACTGGCTGATGGAGGTGGGAAGGAGCGTGAGGAAGGCCAGGGGGTGGGCGAAGGAGACAGAAAGGACGGCGGAGATGTAGGCCACGCCCGCCACCGTGGAGTAGAGGCAGGCCAGGGAGGTGTAGAGGCAGAACAGGACGAAGTTGCGCATGTTCCTGCTGCCAATGCAGTTGCCGGTGAAGAAACAGTGATGGTCGTGCCTCAGGGTGACTCTGGCGCACACTCGGCAGAAGTGGGTACTGGGCCGGGGACACGGAGCTTTCCTGGCGGAGGTCCCCTGGCCGGCGTCCAGGTCGTCGGGGGAGTTCTGGATGACCAGGACGTAGTTGCCCAGGGCGTTGGTTGAGAGGAACAGGAAGAGTGCCCCGTGGAGCAACGCCGGCGGGAAGAGAGGGGCGGCTGCGGGGTCCTCGCGCATGCTGGGCAGGAAGAGGAAGAGCTGCAGCACGAAGGTCACCAGGGAGATGCACAGGAAATAGGCGGGGGCCACCACGTTGAGCAGCCTCAGGGCCAGCATCTTCGATTACATTCCTAAGGGGCCTAGGGCGAGAGCAAGACTTACTGCGGTGTCCAGGGGGCGCCCTAGGGTGCTCCTCCGGCGCTGTCTGTTGGTCCCGCTCCACGCGCATCCTCGCTCCCGGATCCCTGTTCCTCGATCACTCCTCTCTTTGCTAACCCGGCCAAGCAGGCAAGCGACCCCGAGACCACACGGCCTCTGGGGGTCAGGCTGTACTTCCCGGTGCCCGCTCCCTCGGTTTTTGAGCGACTTCGGCAACCCCGGGCGCCCCGGAGCCACGCACAAGGAGAGTGAGGCTGGGCCTGTGCGCAGTCTGCAAGGGATGGGGGCAGGGGGTTAGGGCGCCGTTCCTTTATTGCAGCGGAAAAGAGCCCAGGTTTGGGATTTCTCCTTCAGAACCACCCCCCACCCCCAGGAAGAGAAGCAAAGGATTTGGGGTGGGGACTGAGGCAAATGATGTAAGTCCTGCTTCACCTCCCCTTTCTCAGCCGCCGCCCCCACCCCATCTTGGGCAATACTCAGGGACCTCACCAGTAACCTAAGACTCTTTGGAGGTATGTGTGCTTGTGGGTCCGTGATGTTTGGGGGTGGGGGGAAGGGGTTCCCTGCGTGACTCTGTATGTGTAATCTATGTGTGCCTGGGTGTCTGTGTTTGTGTATGTGTCTGTCTGTGTATACGCAAGCAGCCGCTGCCACCTGCCTTTTAAAAAATCAATTAAAGCAATCGATACATTCACACACGCGCTCAGGCACCGAGTAGGGTGGGGTGGGGGCAGCTGGAATACCTGTGTCAGCCGGTCTTGGTCAGCCCACCTCTCCACGCCGACAGCCCTGGCTATTTCTTTGCAAAGAGCGTTTTCATTTGAGGCGACGATATTAAAATACCCCCTTCGCGCCCGCCTCCCGCCCTCCTGGAGCTAGAAACCCAAACAACGCCGATGGCGCTGAAACCCTTTCGGTACCAACGAGCCTGCCCTGGGCTCAGAAGTCAGTGCGCGGCCAGCCTTCCTGCTGATCGACCCCCGCTGGCGAGCGCAGCCCCCGCCGCATCCCCACTCCTCCCGCCCCCTCCCCCCTGGCCCTGGTTGCTGCCCAGCTTCGGAGGCCACCGGGAAACAGGATTCTGGGCGCCGGAGAGAACTTTTCTAGGGGCTAAGGAGAGGGGAGCCAGAGGCGCGAGAAAAGTTCTGGGAAGGCTGCTGCACCCTGGATGGGCCAATGCCACGGGGCCTGCGTCCAGGCTGTCCCGTCCGATTGGGCGACCCATCATCACCTTGGAGTCCCCTCTGAAGGTGCCAGGGCTCCCGGGGACCCGCAGCCGCCCTGGGAACTGCGGGCCTCTCTCCGCGGCAGGGGCCCGGCGCAAGGCACCTTCAGGGTGGTCGCTGGGGGCCCGGCCCTGCCTCTGTCCCCGCGCTCCCGAGGGCTGCAGCGTCGCTGTCCACCCCGGAGAGAGCCCTCGGCCCCGGGCTCCGGGGAAGCAAGTGTCTTCCCCACGCCGGTCGCCAGGGGGGCGCAGGAGCAGCCTCCAGATGCGCCGCGGCGCCTGGAAGGCGAAGGGCTGGGGCTGGGGCTGGGGGAGTGAGCGGCGGGCGGCTGCGGCCCTGGCCCTGCGCGGGAGGAGAGACGGCGGAGACCGCGGGTGCTGCCGGGGGACCAGGGGAGCTGTCCGTTCAGCACTAGCGCCGGCCTCGCCCGCGGCGGGAGGCACCGCCGGAGCCCCAGGGAGGCAGGCAGCGCGGGCGGCCGCCGGCTTCTCGGCCACCGCCCCCCGGACGCCCGGGAAGCCGCCCCCTGCGCCGCCGCCGCACCGCCGCAGAGGGCTGGGGAAAGGAGCTCACCCAGCTCTAGTCGCGGATAAGAGGAGCCCTGGACGCCGACTCTCGCCCTCCCCGAAGCTGCAAAGTTGTGGGCTCGGCCCCGCTGGCTCGCAGCCTCCTCACGATTCGCTTCGGGGACTGGGCAGGTAGCGGGGGTGTGGAAAGGGAGCGGGCAGCTGTGGTCCTCCCACTTGGGCGCCGGCGAGTGGGGGCCAGGAAGCGGCGGGTACGGCAGCTGGGTACCCCCCCAACCCTCGCCACCCCTTCCTCCCCTTCTGGGGGCGGCGCTCTGGCCACCCCTGTCAGCATCGTGGACTTGCTCCCCACCCCTCCCCTACCTAGTTCCCTCGGAGCCGGCTGGGGCGCCCTGCCTGATTTCAGCTACCGGTTCCACCTGGGATCTTGATTCAGCTGTGGCGTGGGAGCAGCGGCCATCACCTGCTCTGGCGCTTCCACTCTGCCTGGCCACTCTCCCTGCTCTCCACTCTGGGCCAGAGAGAAGCCTGGGGGGCTTAGAGCTCAGCCTGCCGGAGCACCACCCATAAAGATCGGCGTCATTGTCACGGAGGGGTCGAGACCCCGATGCTACAGCCTGTCTCCGGGGTCTGCCTGTCTGCCATTCACTACTGTGTGGTCTTCAGATTCCAGTTTCCTCTTCTGTAAAACAGAGGTGTGAGGATTAAATGATAATCTATGTAAAGCCCTGAAATGGGGCCTGCCCATGGTAAGTCCTACTTGAGTATTAGTGCATAATTATTGACACTGTTTATTGGCCCTCAGAAGCAGGCACTGTGCTGAGCCTTTATCACAAGGCAGCTTCATTAATCTTCCCAGCAGAAGCTTGACATCCCCACTGTATCGGCGAGGAGGTCGAGACACAGAGACGCTGTCACAGGCCCGGAGTCACACAGTGGGAAAGTGGCAGAGCCTGGATTTGAACTAATGCACCCTCTCTAGGCCTTTACCCAGCCCACTATGCTCTGAGACACATGGGGAGCTCTCCTGCGGGAGCAGAGAGGACCACAGAGGGGCTTATCCAGACAGAGCTTGAACCAGGAGCATCTCTGCCTGGCATCCTGCCCCATCTCCCTGGTCCTATGCACTTCTTCTGAACTCCACTATTCTGAGGGGGTACTGAGGGGCACCAAGAAGGTGGGGACACTCGGCCAGTGTGCATCAAAAGGTGGTAGGGGTGCAGAAAGCAGAGGGAGCTTTAGAAATACCACGGGCATGCTGGAGCCACCAACACTACCTCGGTTTCCTGGGCTGTCGTGCCCCTCCCCCCCCCGCCCTGGTCCACATCTCTGGGTGAAGGCAAACACAGTAAATGAATCATTGTTTATTGGCTGTTTCAACTGGTTGATTAAAACAAGAGCAATCCCTTAAAATGAAGGCCACATGCTTATCAGCTCAGCCTACATTTTTGAATCATCAGGTACTGTTTTCTCTGTATTTTATCAGTGCACATCACAGTGAAGAGGGGGGCCAGGAAACCTCAGGCTCTGAAAGGGTCTTACATACAAGTGAAAACACCCCAGCTTGCCAGGTGTTGGCCTCTGCGATTCCGGCAGCCCTGTGAGGTCCCGTGGCCGCAGGGCAGCCACGGGGGTGCATAAGTGGCCTCTTCCCTGTTAGAGCCGCTTGGTGTCCAGATCAGGCCGTCGGGGCCGCTCGGGAGGCAGGGAGTCCAGGGGGCTCGGCTTGGGTGTATTGACTGAAGATCCCCGGTCCCTAAATACCTTGAAATTCCAGTGATATTTCTAATTTTATTTTGCATATGGGTGTGTGGTGGGAAGGTGTGTGTCTGAATTTGAGTGTGTGTGAGGGGAGGGAGAGAGAGAGAGAAGCTAAATGAGTGTGGGAAGATGTCGGTGGGGGAAGGGAGACTTCAGCCAGGAAAAAGACAGAGATGTGGCTGTGGAGTGGAAGGGAACAATGATTTATTTAGAGTTATGGTTGATCAACAGAAAAGCACAGTAAAGCTTCGGATCCAGAGTTAGTAGCGCCTCAGCCCCCTCCCCTTAAGCGAATTGAGTCAGAGGAAGTACAGCCAAATGTGATTTGGTTTTCAAAAATGGGTGCTTACCCCTGACAAAATCAATAGGGAGGGCAAGTTAGAAATCTCACCTTGATTCTGGTCCCATCAGAATGAAGCAGACTAAGAATGAACGCTAAAAAAAAAAAAAAAGGGTTTACTTGAGAGAAACCAATGACAGGCTGGGAAGCAAGATCTCAAATGCTCTCAAGAACAAACACTTTATTGCCACTCACCAGTGGTGGGGCCTCGAGCAAGCCCCATAACCTCTCCGCCCCCAGTGTTCTCAGCGACAGGATGGGACGATGATCAGATGGGATAAGGCAATTTCCATGCCTCAGTCCCAGCAGGGCACTGGGTAGCGTTAGCTTCTTCCTCCTGCTATCTCTCTTCTGGGCCCTTATCTTTATCCACCAGAAAGTCTTATTTTTTCAACGAAAATGAGAGCTCTTGGTCTGGGTTGGAAATATGTGGGGGGTTTCCTCCATATTCCCTAACATGATGGTTTGCCCAGAAGAGACACTGAGTTACGGTGTGTTGACTGGTGAGTTGATACTGGTCTCTTTCCGAGAGGAAAAGTGGTGTTTCAAGGTCTTTTAAATGTTTGGTGAGGATGCATTGGCCACTGATCTTGCATCAGAAAACAATTTGTAAACCACAGTCTCCATTGCCTTTGTCACACATTCTTAGAGCTGAGCTGCGACTGCACCTGCAGGCTGTCCCAAGGGGGCAGGAGCGCAGACAGGCCTCTGCTTGCTGCCGAGCACTTTCCCAGAAGTATGTGCCATAAATCTTGCCGCTTGGTGGTGTTATTTGAATAAAATGAATTCCCTCCCAGCTGGCAATCATTCCATTTTGGCTCAAAATGTGTACAAAGAGAGGAACTGTATGCAGCAAGCCACTTATCTCTTGTGAGGGGAGTGGGAACCTCCCCCTGCCACCACATCTGTCTGGCCTTATAACGTCCCAAGTGTTTGGGGTGGAGAACATTCCAAATGCAAGGGGCCACCCCTAAGGAGGCTCTAGGGATTTTCCTTCACTCTCATGCTCTTATTTCAGATTGATTGGAGGGACTGAGGGAGATAGGCTGGGGTCTCAAGGTTAACTGGTGCCCTGAAATGAAGATTTTAATAGACATTCTTGGACAGGATATTCTTTACTGCTGATAGCAAGTCAGAGGCAACCACAAAGTGCTCCCCAAGTCTCAGAAGGCTTAGTGAGACACCATCTGGCCTGCCTGGATTTGTAAAACATACAATACGAGTGTAATCTTCATCTCAGCCAAGTGAATACATGAAAATTGGGTTATCACCGAGTTTCTTTTTGGAGGTGGTAATTTCCTTGGCCAACTACATCGTCTTTTTAACAATGACGTTACTTTGATGTGATAAAGTGCTTTGTAACCTTACAAAGTACATCCACAAAATTAAAATTTCATTCCACAAGTCTCTCAGCAGCTCTGCAAGCTAGCTGAGGCATACATGATTAAGCCCATTTTTCATATGAGGAAACTGAGGTTCAGAGATTTGCTACACAGTGATTTGCAAGGCTTGCCTATGTTCAAATTGAAATGTGATTTAACACACAAACATCTCATTGATACCTAGGTTTGCTAGAACATGTCACTTGCATAAAGGAAGCAGGTATATAACCTACTCCCTCAGAATAAAAGACCTGCATGATCTCTCTCTGTGTAAGATATTTATGCAAAATTGCTCAGATTAAGTAAGCCTGCAGCACATTAATCTAATACTCTCCAGTGCTGTGCAGTTTGTGGTGCTAGAGAGTCTGTATGTTGTAGGGGCAGTGATGCTCACTCATCACCCAAACTCTCATGTCAAGGTAGAAACAGCAAGTCTGAACGTCAGCCTCTGGGTGACAGGTAACCCAGTGGTCTCCCTGGCGACCGATACCTCCAGGTGGAAACCTTGGCTTGGCAAGAGCCTCCTTTCGAGCATTCAGGATGTGGAAGAATGAACGTGATCTTTTACCAATTAGCCCTGGTTTCCAGGGAGCAGTCAGGCGGTCCTAGAAGGAAGGCCTGAGCCTGTGGACCAGTGTGCAGCTTAGCAGAGGTGGTGGCAGCAAGATGAACAGCTCGTTGGTCTCAAAGCATGCAGGAGGGAGAGAGGGGGCTATGGGGAGGGAAAGGAGGAGGAGCAGAGGGGAGGAGAGGAAAACGAAGGGGGGGAAGAAAAGAAAAAGGGGGCTGAGAGAGTGCACGCTCGTGGGAGACAACCTTGGTTTACATCTTCGTGATGGAGGAGGTCAGGAGGCGTGGGGGGGAGGTCAGCTGTCCCCGTGGAGCACTCTGCAATGCCCGTGTCCAGGATGGGAGGGACTGAAACAGAAGGCTGACCTCCCACTTAGAGGAGGAGGGAGGTGCGGCCAGCAGTGGAGGTCACCGCAGTGCCCTTGGCAGTTTATAGGACCCTTAAATGTGTTGTTGTGATCCCGGCCTAGCGGGGCACACAGACCTTGCAGCCCTGCCTCCACCCCCGCCCTGTGGCAGCAGAGATGGCCCAGGCTCCGGAGAGAGGTTGTGTGGTGTGATGAAAAAAAGCATGAGCTTTTGGCGTGAGCTTGGGGATCGGCTGACCTGTTTTCCCGTCCACTTGCTATGTGACCTTGAGCGGTTTCCTTAGCCTCCCTGAGCCTCAAATTCCCTCTCTGTCCATTCAGTGGAAATTGTAGCTACAACTTGTAGAATTTGTCGTGAATTTTAAAGGACAAAGACACCAACCCAATAGCACCTGTCCTTCCCACTGAAATAGTCCCCCAGCTACCAGCGACCAAGTAATCCTGCTTGGTCACAGAATACTCACTGCCTGTGTGATGACTCTGTCGTTGGTGTATTTATCAACCTGTTTATTGTGCCTTTGTATCGGCGGATAGACTATAAAACCCCAAGGTCACGGATTTACCTGTCATCTTTGTTTCTGTAGTCTAGACCCAGCTGAGCACTTGGCATCTAGTGAGTGCTCAATAAATCTTAGAATAAATAAGAAACAATCCTGGGGGACAAAGGGGCATGAGGGGTCTCTTTGGAAATCTGTACCGTGATTGTGATGGCGGTTACATGACTACATTGTCAAAATTATAGAACTGTACCTCTCAAAAGAGTGGATGCTGCTGTATCTAAATTATACTTCACTATTTGACCTTTAAAAAATAGGCTAGAGGGAGCAGCAGATAAATGGAATCAACTAAATACAGATTCCTATTTATTGACGCCCATTGTGTGCCAGGCTGATAGAGACCTTGGTCGGTGCCTTTGCATCAGTTGCTTTATTTAACCCTCACAGCAGCCCTGCCCGAGGAAAGTCTGACTCTACCTGTGTTCTGGAGGGGGGAGGGGACACCCAGGGTGGTTACAAGATTGGCCAAGACTGTCGAGCTTGCTGGCAGTAGAAATAAAATCCAGGTCACCTGATCTCAGTGCCCAAGCCTCACTCGATGTTTCTCCTTCCACGCCTCCCACATCCACCCTCACACTGGCACAGACATAAAGATCCCATTTTCTTTGTGGGGAAGTGATGTATTATGCTCTGGTTGCTCTTTTGCACTTTAGCACAATTTAGCCGGTCAGAACCTCTTCTCAGTGATGCGGGATGAAGAGGGGTGGGCGTCTTGCTGGAGACTGGGTGTGGGGAGGGATGGGAGTAGAGTCGGCACAAACAGGCCTGCAGATGTGTCAGAGGGACCAGAGGATACAAACGAGCAGGAGAAGGAGGGGGCGCGCAGCAGACTCTGGGGACAGATGATCTGGGTTCAGATTTCAGCGCCACCTTGAGCAAAGCAGTCAGCCTCTTGGTGTCTCAGGTCCCTGATTTGTAGCAAGGTTAATTATATTTCCCACCTCATAGGCTGTTACATAGATTAACATGATAACATCTGTAAAGCACTTAGAATAGTGGCTGGCATAGTAAGTGTTAAGTAAGTGATATCTATTGTAATTAATTGAGACTAGATCTAGACATGTGACAGAAACTCCAAGAAAACACTGGTGCAAACTAAGATGGAAACTTACTTCATTCTCACATTAAAGAAGCTTGAAGGCACCGATCCAGGACTGGTTTGGAGGTGCCACCATGATGTGGGACCCAGACTCTGTCCGTCTTGTTGCTCCACCATCCTGAGCACATTGCCTCGTGGTGCAGAATGGTTGCTCCTGTCCCAGCCATCATGTCCCTACTGCAGCCAGCAAGACAGAGAAAAGAAGAAAGGACCTACTCTCTGTAAGGACACATCCTGGAAGTCACACACAACACATCCAGTCACCTCTCGTTGGCCAGAACTTGGTCACATGGCCACACCTAGGTACAGAGAGCTATAGAATAAAGTCTGTGAGTTGCATTGATAAAGAGGAAGAGGAAATTAGTTTGGGGGACGATCTTGGAGTTAGACTTTCTACTACAGAAAAGTTTAGACATTCAAGTTGTCATCCCCAGGCCTTAGGACAGAGGCAGGGTTTTCCCGCTCTTTCCAGCCTCTCTGAGATTCCCAGTGTTCACTGGTCCAATGGGGCTCCACCCTCTGCCCGTTCCCACCCTCCCACGGACCCCTGCCTGCTTCCAGGGGCGTCCAGCCTTTTGGCATCTCTGGGCCACACTGGAAGAAGAATTTTGTCTTGGGCCACACATTACATACATTGTGACACATCATCACAAAAAAATCTCATAATGTTTTAAGTACCTTTACAATTTTGTGTTGGGCTGCATTCCCAGACATCCTGGGTCGCATGTGGCCCCCAGGCTGCAGGTCGGACACCCCTATAGATGTTTCTCTCACCAAAACAGGCCCATGAAAGGCAGCCCTCGCCTGCTAAAGCCTTGACTTCCAGGGACATGGACAGCGAGCACTGCATGCAGCTGTGGCCAGTGTCCCAGACCGTCCAGCCAGTTCAGCAAGCTTGAACTCCGGCCCTGGATGAAAGAGGAAGGAGAGACAGAAAAACTACACTTTAAATATTTTTCTTTTTAAAAACCACATGAATAACATTTTTTGTAAAATACAAAAAAAAATTTAATTAAAAACGAGGCAGAAATCTTTGAATCCTAAACCCAGAGATAATTATCATTAATGTTTTGTATGTATCTTTCAGTCTTTTATCTATTCAGATTTTCCCACTTAATTACAAATTTGGGATTGCATCCACATCCTCATTTACGACCCGTGTTTAAATTTTGCAACAGTGAAACAATCCTTCCACATTAATAAATATATATTTTGTCAACATTGTTTTTAATGAACAACTTGCATACCTCTCTTACAGAGGAGACACAGTCTAGAAAGGATGTACCAACATTTGGCTTTGACCTTAGTATCTGATCAAAATATGCTCTTCGACTTCATCTTCAGCCTTGGTCTGTGAAAGGCTGAATAGCCAAGTTCAGACTTCAGCGTCACTCCTGGGTTCCCTGGACTTGCATATGATCTGTGATCCTGTGACCGTGTTACATAACCTTCGCCTCCGAGAAGCATAACCATCTCTGTTATACGCATGTGGCCTGTCACCCGGGTTTACTGCTCATAATCATTTTCAAATACAGACAACCTTCCTGCCGCAACCTGTAATGAATATCATCTTTCTTGCTCTATTTGCTGAAATTCTACCAGAGGTTAATATTTATGGGATATAATTAATTGTGAAAATAAAATTCTCTATCTCTCATGATAGTTATAAACATTGCATCTTATTGTACAGGAATAATTTTTAAGAGACTTCAAGCATTTAAATATAGAAGGAAACATTGCTAGCTAATACAAATATTGAGAAAGTATGTCAGCCAGATACTTTTTAGAAGATACTTTCTGAAGCGACAACAATAAAACATTAAAATAATAATAGGAAGCAAAATAATAGAGGTTAGATTATATCATATGCATACTAGCATTCATAACACTAAACAACATAATTTTAAAAATGCAATCAATTTTAGTTACTTTATTCTACTTAGGCTTTGGGGTTTCGACAAAAGCTTTATTTGTAATTCTTTGCAACTTGTAAAGATGAACTAAGAACAGAATGTCAGCCAACCTCCTGATTTCAGAAGGAGGAAAACCTCTAATAAACATGTCGCAATATTCATGATACATCATATAGGGAATGTAAAGGATATTAGGAAAAAAAAATCGTAAGAAAAAGTGAGGATCGCCCGCCTGCACCATTTTCAGCCCAAAGCGAGCACTGACTTACGAACACAAGTGTGTGGAACGCATAAGACGGAAGCAGGCTAGCTGCTAGTTCTAGGAAGGTTGCTCGTTCTTGCACTATAATGTTAAACTGTTAAGTGTGGACAATGAAATTTATCAACAATAAAGTTATCATCACAAATAATCTCTGATAAAATTTTAGATGCACCTTTTTATCAAAGACATTTGCTCCATAAGGCAACAACAGGCACTGGCCTAGATTCCGGCTGAACGCTGATCTTAACACTTCGGCATCCAGCCCAAGTGTGTATTGAGTATCTCTAACTTTAGATTATTTCCAGCTTCTCACTATTATTAGCAACATTCCGATGAATGTCCTAGCACAAACAACTCTATGGCTCTCTATGATGATATCCTTGGCTGAATTCCTAGAAACGGAGCTGCTAGGTCAAAAGGATCCCTATGGCCCAAGTACCCTCCAGAAAGTCTGCACCAGCTTCCCCGCCATAGGAGGCGCGGAGGACAGCAGGATGGTGTCCTGGCTCGTCCTCAGCAGTCGCCCGCCTCTTCAACCTCTCACAGCGGCTGGCCGGGGCATGGCGGAGGAGCACCCTTCTGACGGCTCTGCCCGCCCCAGACCCCATCACTGTGACCACGGCTTTACTCTATTTTGTGTTTAACTTGTTTCTGGCATTGCCGTAGACCCTTTGGTTACTTCCTGCATTTTAATCCTCGCAATGGCGGTACAAAGTAAACATGACTGGCCTCCTTTTATAGAAGAGAAGATAAGCTCAAGGGTCAGTGGCGCTGCTCCTCGTCCTGGCGGAAGCCCCAGGGGCCTGGCCAAGCAACTGTCTGTGAGCCTTTTCCTGCAGGTAAATGAAACATGTCAGGGCCAGCCCCCAGGGCCCCAACTGTTCGGCCCCCCGGGGGCTAACAGGGTCCCGGAGCCTTCCTAGCCTGCATCTCTTTCCAGCCAGGGCATAAGAAAGGTGAAAGGCGGTGCCTACCGAGCCTACCCCACTCTGGGCCTGATGTGCATGCACGTGCCTCGCTTTTTGATCATTCCTGAAGGAAAATGCACCGGAGCCTCTGTCTTCTACACAGTGAGCTGTCCCTCTGCCTGGTGTGTGTGTGTGCACACGTGTATGTGGTGTGACTCAGATTCTAACAGTGCCAGCAGCAGGTCAAGACTCTTGGCCACTGAGTCTCCCACCATAGCAAGCTGACAATTGACCATGTGGGGGAAGGGACAGGTGACCACATTCTAGGGATTTTACATACATGACTTCATGTAGGTCTCAAACTTTCAGGTGAGATTTTAGCCACATCTTACTGGAGAGGAACCAGAGGCTCGGGAAAATGTTTAAGATCTGACAGCTAGTAAACAGGGAAGGACCCAAGTCATACAGGCTAGACGGATGTACTTTCTCTGATCCAGACAGGCAAGTACACCCTAATGCATTTCTATTACCCTTGACCTCCCCTGGACTGTGAGGTCAGGAAGGGCAGGGACTAGATTCTGCCCACGTGGTACCCAGAGTGTCCAGCGTGTAACCAGGCCCAGAGTAGACACTCAGGACGTGTGCACAGAGTAGGAGGAAGAATGAGTGGGCTCTTCAGGGGCCTGGGTGACAAGCTATGGGAGACAGACTGCTACAGACCCCTGTTTGAGCTGCGGACTCCCAGACAAAAAAGACGAGGGTAGCACTCAAGCTGACATGGGGACAGGGACTCTGTTATTTTGTATCCTCTCCAGTGACAGAAGATGCATCTAGAGCTGCCCTACAGAGCTGGCTCTGCACTTTACCCTCCCAGGGGGCATCATTTTCAATCACAAATTTGCATGGTTATTATGACAATTTTCCAGTAGATGGCAGTAAAGCATCTTGGGTTGGAGCACTTTTTGCACGTGCAAATGCACTGTTTAGGCAACAGGCAGTGCTGGGCGCATCTGTCTGACAGCCCTCCAGTCTGTGACAGGTGGCCTGACACCCTTCACCAGCCTTGTCCCACCTCCTCCTCATTTCAAGACTTCCCAAAGTAACACCGAGGGTATTTGTGTTGGCCTGGGAACTTCCAAGGGAGAGAGCCATTAGAGCCAGAAGTCACCGACTGTACCCGTGGTTCCAGAGAAGGTAATATTTGTGATCAGAAGCCCTGGGCTCGGGTCCTGGCTGCTGCATTTCCTAGTGAGTGGTCTTGGGCCAATGACCCTGCAATTCCGAAACCCAGCTTTCTCTTCTGGAAAGAGTGCAGTAATAATCCCCACCCTAAAGGGACCATGCATTGCTAGCTGTGAAGCACCTCTGCCCAGGAGTCTCCTGAATTAATAAAATGCAAGGCTTCCCCAAGTGACCCTGGGAGGGTACTGCACACTACTGGGGCAGGGGTGTACTGCGGTTTTGTCATCTGCCACCTGCAGTCATCTCTCTCCTGGTCTCCACAACCACTCCGTCCTCAGGGGTTGCTTTGGCCCCTTTCAGACTCTGCTCTGAATTCCTTAGTACATTACAGTCAGCCAGCCAGTCAACAAACATTCATGGAGCATCCTCTATGTGCTGGGGGCTGAGCCAGCGTCTTCTGGTTGCTTATAGTCCCATGGGGGCAGTAAAGTTAGTATAGTCATCACCTTGTTTCTGAATCTTCGGACCTCATCCCATGCCTATGGAACTCTAAGGAGGAGGAGACCTTGTCCAGTCCCCCTCCCTTCCCACTCTGCTTCTTAGTTCCTAGGCCATTTAATGACTGGACATTATCTTTGGCTCCCATCACAGTAAATATGATCTAGACCAAGAAAGGCCTAGCTGGGGCCTTCCCTGCCCCTCTCCTACCAGGGGAAGCACAGGTCAAGGAACAGAGAACAAGCTCACTATAAGTTCACCTGGAATTTGGTTTGGCTGTGAGGGGACAAGAAACCCAATGGTACTAGTGGCTTAAAATAGGTAGACATGTATTGCCCTTTCATGTAAATGAAGTCTAGAGGCAGGCAGTCAAGAGCTAATATGTGCCACTCTACAGTGTCAGGAATGACCCTGTCTGTCATTCCTCTGGTGCAGCTCTCATCATTGTGGGGGTGGCAGTTAGGGCTGGCAAAGCCCTTCACGATATCAGGACCAAGCTTCCTTCTATATCATTTCCCCACCATTCTTAGTATAAAGCTTCTATCTCATGGTCCAAAATGGCTGCTCAAGCTCCAACCATCAGGTCAACCTTCCAGCACCATAAAGTAGGAAAGAAGACTGAGTAAATGCATACTCTCTCTGCTTAAGGACATGCCTTGGGAGTTACTGATGATACTTCCACTGGTTAGAACTTAGTCATATGACCATATCCAGAAACAAAAAAGGCTGGGAAATTAGTCTTTATTCCAGGTAGGTCCAATTCCAGAGTTATTAGGGAACCATGAGAATTCTCTACCACATCTTGCCTACGAGATTCCATCTCCTGCCTTCAGGGGGTGCCCCTACCTAGCAGTCTCCAAGGGTAATTGACCCAATAACCATAAGATCACAAAACAAGAATTATACAAAGACAGTAATGAGTCAATTTGCTCTCTGAGTATAAATGACATTTGCATTTGGCTGTGATTATCACCATTGGCTACACTCAGTACTGCAAACCCCCACACTCTCAGCTGCCGGTCCAGCGACAGCATCCCCTCTGTCACCCCTGACACACACCTCCTGTGCATCCAACACTGTCCCCCTTGTCCCTTTCTAGGAGGGCATCTGGCTGAAGTGACTGCGAGGGGAGCGGTAAGGGGAGGCCCTGTGACGGCGGCTGCTGCACAGAGGGAGCAGGAGGCGGTTGAGTTGGACGAGGAGGCTCCTAGGATGCTGCTAAATGTGTGTTCCTGACCCGCCTTCTCTTCCTTGCTCGAGAGACACCTCTTGGGGCTGAGCCCGCTGAGCCCCACCCTCTCTCTGCTCCCCCACTCTTGAAATACTCACTTCTCTGATCCTTACCTATTCCTGCAAGAAGGGGATCTCAAGCCCTCAGGCACCCCAGGGCGTAGGAGTGGGATCGCAGTACACTGTTTTCCACTGTACCTCGCACCAACCCTGTGCCTCAGGCCCTTGGCGCCCATTTCATAGATGGAGCCACTGAGCCTGAGAGCTGCTCGCCCATTGGCCCTAGTCACCTGGCTCTTAGGTGGCAGCCCTGCGACTGGAGCTAACCCTCTGACTCTAAAGCCTACAACACCTTCAGGAGTTACCTGTCCCAGGTAGGATTCTGAGGGCAGAATTTCAAGTAGGTTGCCAGATGGCAGCAGAGGAGATGTTTGGGGCAAGAAAATGTTTGCAGCACTGACTGTGCCGTCCCCACCCCCCTACTTTTCAGGGGCAAGCGTGGAGCAGGCCGAGAAGACAGGACCTTGCTGGTCATGGTAGCAATGTGCCACATAACTGCCCTGTGGTTTGCGTGGACATGAGAGGAAAAGCTGTAGGCGCCAAAGGCTGCCCACCGCCTTGTGGGTCCCAAGCTCCCCGGCCGGCTGCCCCACACTGCAACCCCTGATCTCCAGGGACACTGGCTCTGCCCTCTCTCCCACCTCTCCAAACACCCAACACCCAACAGCCCTCATTTCCCCCATTCCACCCCTTGGCTCCTCCCTTCCTGCTCCTCAGTCCCAGGGCTACTAGATCAGGGTAGCCCTGGAGACTTCCCAGAGGGTCCTAAGAGTGGAAGGGTGCCTTCTGCCCTCTGCAGGGCCAGTTCCCCACAGAGCCCTGCCCCTGGAGGCCTGTCTGGGCAGCATGCGCTCACTCCTCACAGCTCCATTCACCAGTCCAGGAGAGGGAGGGGGGAGGGCTGGGAGGGCCGTCAGGGGCTAAGACCCACTCAGCCCAGACGCTGGATGTATGCATGCATCTGCTCCTATGTGCACACATGCACTCATGCCAGCGTGCTTGAACTCACACACTTAAACACTGCCAAATACACACACAGGTACACCTTGGTCCAAATTCCTAAGGCAGTAGGCTCTTACCGGCCAGAGTCTGAGCTCTGAGGTCCGACAGACGCTTTTCCACGCTGCAGGACGGGTTCGAGCAGTGCTTCCTCATTTCAGAAGGCAGCAGGTAAGATGGGAACCTTGCGGAGGTGCAGTCAGTGCAGGGTCCACGTCCTCGCCCTGCTCCCTCCCCAGGGGCAGCTGTTGTCACCACCTCATGCGTCTTGTTCCAGAGCTGGTCTGCAGGTGACAACCTCTATCTCAGCACGGGCTTGTGTGCACACGCGTGCACATGTGGGCACACTGCTCTGCACTCTGTTTTAGTTCCTGCTTGTGCGAGCGCGCCCTGTGGGCCATCTGCAGTGTTGGTGCATGTCTGCCAGGCTCCAGGGTACTGAGAGGTCGCCTGAAACCCTTTCCCAGCCCGATGGCGATCCCTGGTGACGCCAGGTGCAAGTGCCTGTGTGTGAACAAGACCCCAGAGTACCTCGGCCTTTTCAACAGCAGTCTGCTGTCCCATCACACAGACGCACATGATTTATGTAAGGTGCCCAACGGGGTGAGCATGGATTGTTTCAGCCGCTGGTTTCGCTTTATTTGCTGCTACCTGTTTTTCTTTAGTGAGCACCTGTGTGTGCACGCCAGCCCACATGGGCATGCACGCCTGTCAGAGGTGGGTATGAAGCAGTGACCTGGCCCAGTGACTTGGCCTCTTGTGCCTCACTTTCTGAATCTGTAGATGAGGACAATCAGAACACGGACCCCAAAGGGGGAGGATGATATGAAATTGTGCGGTCTGAGCACCTAGCACAGTGCCCAGCACATAGGAACCATCAATGTTAGATTCTCAGGGGAGAAGCCCAGGCCTGGGGGTGAATGAGCCCGCCCCAGGCTGCCCAGCAGGAGCCTGTCCAGCCCCTCTGTTCAAGGCCACCAAGGTTAGACCGCAGGGAGGTGGGCTCAGCCTGGGAGGTTCCCCACCCTTGTGATTGGGGTCGGAGAGATTGGATCCTCTGGCCAGCCAGTGTGGGTGCCTCAGGGAGGCTGTGAGGGGAGTGAGTTAAGGGGGTGCTAGGGGCCCTGAACTGCACTGGAGCCAGAGTGAGGAGCAGGCCTGGCTTTCCTGCTGAGTCATTCCCACTGGGGCTTTGAAGGACGGGGGCAGGACTGCTATGTGAGAAAGAGACAGACAGAGAGACTCACTCACACCACATGCACAGCACCCCCACCCACCTCTCTCAGCTATGGAAAAGGAGCCCCTCCTAGTGGAGCAAGGCTGTGTTCTCCATGAAATGTAAAAGCCCGGGAAACAAAGGCTGCTCCCACCGTCCACCTCTCCCAGCAGCCACTTCTCCACCCCTCTCTCTGTCCAGTCCCGTCCCTGGCCTTAGGACCACCGCCTTGCATGGCTCAGGATCACAGACAGTCCCAGGGACAAGTTCGTCACCCCACTTGTCCTTTTCCAATCTCCTCCTCATCCTGCACCTGCCCCCTGGTCCGGTTCCCCTGTCGATCACCCCAACCTGACCCCTCTCAGGTGACAGAAGCTTTCTGGCCCTCAGATGCTGTCTTGATGTAACAGATTTTTATAAGACTGGTCTGTTGCACAGAGATGAAGGAGGCTGGGTCCCGGTGCCCAGAGGGGTTTATAGTCTGGGGAATGGGGTAGGGGGAGGGGCTAAGGATACAGCTGTTGCCCAGAGCTAGGTGGCTGCTGGGCCCTCGCAGGGTGGGCTGCCTCTAAGTGACAAGGGTCTGGATGGGCTAGAGACCTGGAGGGCAGGCTGCACAGAGGACATCATGCTTCCATCCACTGTGTTGTATGCCACGAACGCGAGTACAGAAGCTGGAGACTTTCTGGGTTCAAAGATGTTACTTTATTGGCCAAGTTTAACCTGCGCAGGGGTGAACTCTCAGGGTGTCTCCGGAGACACCGTACCCACAAGGGCTGCAGATGAGAGTCGTGCCTAACGCTTACAGCTAGGTCCTTATATAGGGAAATTGGCGCGCGTGGGCAAGAGCAAGCAAGCATTTGAACAAAAGCAGAGCTGGCGGTTAGCTATTGGCTACAGAGTTGGCGCGTGCGGGAAGGGTGGGACACACAACGGTTATGCCTGCCTAAGCGGGAAAATTTCAAAACTAAACAGCCTATAGTCAGCACACAGCAGGGTGTTTACTCAACCTTTGGGGAGGAACGTTCTGTCCTTTCTTTCTAGGGGACTTTCCTAATTTTCTGGTTCTCAACACACTGCAAGTCCCTTTTTGGCTTTTCCATCTGGCTGTAGGGATCTTAAAAGGCTCCGTGAAATGATTCCCAGAAAACCTGCAGCAGACTCATAAAACCTCTTAAGACTTAAATTCCTTTCCACTCAAAAATCTTAAACCATCTATTTTATGTGTAGAAGATGTTCAACTAAAGAAATAAATGTCTGTTAAACTAAAAAAAAAAGTCACTTTTTGTCTTAGAACAAAATCCCGACACCCGACTGCTGTCTGACACCCAGCTCTACACCCTCCCGGACACATTCCTATTCCTGCGGACCTGGCTTTCGGGAAAGTCTGGATTCAAACAAGAAATGGCTTTGCTTTGTCTTTAATCCCAGCCTGCAGCCAAGCTGGTCAATCTCTTCTTCTGGCCCTGAGCAGTGTCCCTGGCAGATTCTTAGTTCCCTCAGATTTCATAGATTTTTTTTTTCTATTATCAAGAATCTGGATTAGTCTAGTCCAATATAAAGTTAAACGTCAAAAAAGAAGTTAAACACCATATGTAAATATTGGGTGGTTCCCCTCTTCCCACGGTGCCAAGCAAAGCCAGGGAGGGGGCAATTTCTCTTCTCAATTCCCTCCCACATTGGCATGCTTTCCCCTCCAGGGTTTGAAGCTGGGGTGCGAGGGGGGAATGAGAGCTGGAAGCAGCAACCACAGGCCAGGTCTCTTGGCCGACACTTCCTGTGATCAGTGCCTCCAAGTGGGGCTAGCGGTCAAGTTCTCAGGCTAGACTTTTCCTAACACTCCCTGGCAACCTGAACCCCAGAGGCCCACCACTGTAACCTCTCGCCCCTAGCTACCTCTCCAGAGTTTACCTGAGCCACAGGAAACTCCTGCAGCCTCGCCTAGACAAATGGAGGCATGCAGGTCACCCTTGTTCTGCCCCTGCCCCTTCCCACTCCCACTCCTGTAACACAGGGCACAGGTGGGCCTGTCATCAAGTCCCCAGCTGGGGAATGGGATCCAGCCCCTCCCTCACAGGCGCCCTGCTCTCTTCGAATAAGTTTCCAGTGGCCCTCCCTCCGCTTGCAGAAATTGGAGGGAAACCCCGAGCGCCCTGCCCTAGCCCGGGCACTTGCCCTGTGCAGCCAGTTGCACGGGGCCCCCCGCCCAGAAGCCCCCCACGCTAATGGTCTAATACTCTGCTGTCTTGAAATTCTTCATAATTTTCAAACAAGGGACCACTCCTTTTCATTTTCACTAGCACCCCAGAACTACGTCCCACGTGGGACTGACCGCCCTGGCCATCCTCGTGGGCCTGTAGAAGGAGGACAGGTGGCAGTGCTGGTTCTGGAGCTGCCCCAGGAAGGGCCACACTCGCCAGGGATCCCCACCTCCCTTAGACTGAAGGACACCCAACACCGCACGCTCCTCCAGCTCTGCTGTTGAAGCCTCCAGTGAAATTGTATTTTCCATTGTACTTTTCAACTTCAGAATTTCTGGTTTTTTAAATAATTTCTGTCTCTTTATTGCTGTTCTCTATGTGGTGGGACATCATTCTGATGGTTTTCTTGAGCTCTTCAAATGCATTTAAAACAGTTGCTTTAACATCTTCTCAAGGAAGTCCAATGTGTGGGCTTCTTCAAGAACAATTTTTTAAAAAGATTTTATTTATTTATTTTTAGAGAAAAAGGAAAGGAGGAGAATGAGAGGGAGAGAAACATCAGTTGGTTGCCTCTCATAGGTGCCCCAACCTGGGACTGAACCCGCAACCCAGGCATGTGCCCTGACTGGGAATCGAACCAGTGACCTTTTGTCTTGCAGAGCAATGCCCAACCAGCTGAGCCACACCGGTCAGGGCATCAGGAACAATGTCTATTAACTGCCTCTTTTCTTGCTTATCAGCCATACTACCTTGTTTCTTTCCATACCACATGATTTTTTTGTTAAAAACTAGAAATTTTGATTATTATAATGTGGCAACACTGGGAATCAGATTCTTTCTCTCTCCAGGGTTGGTTGTTGTTGTCCACTGTTGCAGTAGCTGTTTGCTGAATGTTTTTTCTAAACTAATTTTGTACAATCTACACTTTTTGTTGTATGTGGCAGCCGAAGACCCTATTCCATTTGCTTTGTGGTCAGTTGGTGATTTGATAGAGATTTCTTTAAACACCTAGAACAGAAAAACTACACAAAACCTCCCGGTCCTTGCAGACGGCCTCTGTGTCGGGGTCGGGGCATGCCCTCCAACCTCAGCAGGCAGTTCGCAAGCCTGCTTTAGCGCCCCCTTCTGACTGCACGGAGAGAGCAGGCCAGCCCGAGGGCAGAGCTGGGGCAGGCCACAGGGCAGCAGCGAAGAATCCCCTGCAGCTGCGTGCCGCCGCGGGGCGACAGATCTTTAACACACGAGGGGAAGTAAAAGCCCAACGTGAAGTATATAAAGCATCTGACCCCACGAATGTCCGTTGAAAAAACAGGCCAAACCAAACTACGTTGATGAGGGATGATAAAAATGATAAAGACAAGGAAGGCAGGGAAAATCCATGAAGGTCAGGAGAGGGTT
>PVJI01024469.1:0-21885 GCA_004026765.1 Micronycteris hirsuta
AGGTCCTTGCCTTTCATGACTTGGAATACTTCTCTCCAACCCCTTCTTGCCTGTAAGGTCTCTTTTGAGAAATCAGCTGACAGTCTTATGGGAATTCCTTTGTAGGTAACTGTCTCCTTTTCTCTGGCTGCTTCTAGGATCCTTTCCTTATTTTTGATCTTGGGTAATGTAATTATGATGTGTCTTGGTGTGTTCCTCTGTGGGTCCAACCTCTTTGGGACTCTCTGAGCTTCCTGGACTTCCCGAAAGTCTGTTTCCTTCACCAGCTTCGGGAAATTCTCCATCATTATGTGTTCAAATAAGTTTTCAATTCCTTGGATTTCTTCTTCTCCTTCTGGAAGCCCTATGATCCTCATGTTGGGCCGTTTACAGTTGTCCTGGAGTTTTCCGAGCCCCTCCTCCGTTTTTTGAATTCTTGTTGCTTCATTCTTTTCTGGTTGGATGTTTTTTTCTTTCTGCTGGTCCACTCTGTTGATTTGAGCCCTAGTTTCCTTCTTATCCCTATTGGTTCCCTGCAGATCTCTCCTCATTTATTCAAGCAATTTCGATAATTTTTCATTGAATTCTGTGAGCATCCTGATTACTAGGGTTTTGAACTGTGCATCTGATAGGTTGGCTATCTCTTGGTCGGTTAGTTCTGGAGCTTTGATCTGTTCCTTTCTTTGGGCCATTTTTTTTCCCTCGGTGAGCCTGTTACTGTAAGGAGGGCGGAGCCTTGGGGTTCACCTGGGCAGGGAAACTCACAGTCGCTGTGTCGTGACATAGCCTGTGGGGGCGGGACCTGAGAGCACAATGGCGCCTGCTCCACTCTTCGCAGCCACACCGCCTCCTGCAAGCAATTCGAGCCCCTCTGCGCTGGCTCCGGGGGTCGCTCTGGGGTCGGTGGACGGGCTGCACAGCTCCAATCCCCTGCGGGGCTCCCCAATGAACTCTCCTGTGAGGCAGGGAGTTCCTCCCACCTCGGACTCCACCCCCACAGGTGCTCTCAGTCTGCACTGATGGGTTGCGCCCTGCTTTCTCTCCCGGTCTGTCTGCCCGCAAATGCGGACCTGCCCGGTCCACCAGTCTCGGCCCCGCTGGGTCCAGATGAGCTGGGCGCTGGCCGTACTTAGGTCAGGCACTCCCGTCTCAGTGTGCTGCAGCCCCGCAGGAACCGCCCCTCCAACCGCGTCCTGCATCTGCTCACCAGCTCGCCGAGGGGTCGCCTAGCGCTCTCCCTCTGCCCTGATCCTCCCAGCTCACCAGACTGGATGAATGTATCTTCTTTAATTCCTTGGTTGTCGGACTTCCTCTCAATTCGATTTTCTGTCAGATCTGGCTGTTTTTGGTTGGGTAAATTTCTCGTTTTTTCCTTGTTTGGTTGTGCAAGGAGGCACGGTGCATTCACCTATGCCGCCATCTTGCCGGAAGTCTAGGAGAATTCTTCTAAGACATGTGTATGTGAAAGGAAAGAGAGAAGTCTGATGACAACTGTAGAATGACAAGGACTTATTGTGATCTATGAAGAGAAGGAACACATATTTCTTTCCACTAAACTGGAAATACTGTCATGCGAGGGGGTCATGGGTATCTTGTTTATCACCATATCCTTGCCACTTAGCACAGGTATCAATACACTTGTTGAGTGACTGAGTATTTTTTATAGCAATGGTAAAGGAAAGGGGCTAAAAAACAAGGAGAGTTTTAAGATACAGAACAGAGAAAAGATAATCAGTGAAGACGGAAGCCCCTAAAGGGCTTGTAAGGGGCACAATTGGAGAATAAGAGGAAGAACTGGCTGTACAAAGACTGGGGAACACCTCTTCCTGGTACAAAAAGAGAAAAGAAAAAAATGGATGAACACAGATTAAAGTAAATATAGGTAAATACAAGCAAGAAGCTGAAAATGTTTTCTTCTTTTTTAAAAATTTTTTTCACTTACAGTTTACATTCAATATTATTTTGTATTAGTTTCAATGTACAACATAGTAATTAGGAAAAAAAGCTGAAAATTTTACTAACCAGGGGCCCAGCTTACTAACTATCCTATAATGCATGAAATGATCCTGCACAAAGAACTTCCTAGCCCCAAAAATAAAAATAAGAAACACTGAGCTGGAGAGTTCTTGTAGACTAACACCATCACAAGGCTAAAGTCTATATAGGGATTCTCTTATAACAAGGAAAAAAATTGGGGCAGGGGGATGGGGGTGTAGGGATACGGACAGGGAGTCAGACATACACTCCAATTTCTGCATTCTGTCTTAGAAGCCTTCAGATGTAGAAGCTGCCTGTTGGTTAAGGAGTTATGTTTGGGATCTATAATCATTCATAGCTACACCACTTGCCACTAGAAACATGTTTACAATGTACATTTTATGCATATGGATGGAAGCTCAATACAAAGATATACAGTGATGTGGGCAACGGCCTGCAGTGTCCGCAGTGTTATGGTTGAGACACAAGACACGAGACACGAGACATGAGAAATGAGACACAGACGTGAAACAAGAAACAAATTAACACGGACTAGCAAGTCCTGTGGAGGAAAAGGGAAGGCATGGCCACTCTCTCAAGAGGAGAGTGCACCGACCCTTGCCTTGACAGGCTTTTATTATTGTCTTTCTGGGCACATTACATTGAGGGTAGTTTTCATTTACTACGCACAGGTCCTCGTTGACTAGGCATAGGATCACTGTAAGTGATTACCTTTTACAGATAACAAAGGAGAGGATGTTGCTAATTACATCAAGAAAGAAGGATATTTGCAAATGAAAAGGGAAAAGTAGTTGAACTGGTTATACTAGTCCTTGGAAGGTTTTAACGTGGATTTTAGGAAGCTGCAGTAAGCACCTGCTGCCTCAATTCACGGTGAGGGATTTTAGCAAAAAGTAAGTACAATGCAGGCCAGATTCCAGACGGGAGAACCTGTCTGTGGGTGTGGGTCCTGTGTCGCTCTCTACTGGTCTCTCCGAGTGGAAGCTGGACCACGCCACGCAGAGCAGTCTCCCATAATACAGAACATCTTAAGATTTAAAACATTAAGTGTAGGCTGCTATTAAATAAAATCCAGAGACCTAACAGCACATTTTTAAATCACCAAGTTTTTTCCTGTGAAAGTATGAGCAAATATTGATCATTAAATACAATGTTTAGGGAGGGCAGAGGGAGTAGGTAGGCAAAGGTGGGGGATATGGGGACATCTGTAATAGCGTAAACAATAAAATAAAGAAAAAACACAATGCTTACGTGGCATCTTGCTCTTTTTAACTCATGGCATTTCAAATAATCCAAGTATAAACAACATTGATTGTTTTTAACCTATACATGTATATTTTAAAAAGCAATAATTGCATTTTATCTTACACTTCTGACAAAATGTTTGACCTGAGGATATGTGCTATAAAGAGTAGAGTAAATTGTTTTCTCACCTTGACAACTCCATCAAAGCCAGGAATTGTGTTAACCTTTGCTTTCTTAGCTAATAATTTGCTTTCAATCTTGTCACCCATGGCTTGAATAGCATGTGTGTCAGGTCCAATGAAAACGACATCTTCTGCTGCCTGTGGAGAAATAAAAATAGACATTTATAACAAAAACATTATGGTACTTGATATGGAGTCACAATTTTATAAAAAGAAAAACTCGCCCAGCTGGTGTAGCTCAGTGGATTGAGCATGGGCTGGGAACCAAAGGGTCCCGGTTCGATTCCCCGTCAGGGCACATGCCTGGGTTGCGGGCCAGGTACCCAGTGGGGGCCATGTGAGAGGCAACCATACATTGCTGTTTCTCTCCCTCTCTTTCTCCCTCCCTTCTCCTCTCTCTGAAAATAAATAAATAAAATCTTAAAAAAAAAAAAAGAAAAACTCATATATAACCTCACTAATTATTTGCATACCAAAAACAACTTGAGAGTAAGCATTTGAGCCAATACATTAAAATATATAATACTGTATTGCATATAGTAAAAGTACACAAAGTTTTATGAAACAAAGTTTGGGTCAAAGAAAAATAAAAGTAGCTCAGTGGGTTGGGCATCATCCTGCAGACTGAAAGATTGCCGGCTTGATTCTCAATCAGGTCCCTAGTTGGAGGCATGTGAGAGGCAACCGATTTATGTTTCTCTCACACATCAATGTTTCTTTCCCTCTTTCTCCCTTTCTTCCCCTCCCTCTAAAAATAAATAAATATTTTTAAAAAGAAAAAGAAAAGTAATAAGAATTATTGCTTAATATTAACAAATTTCTTTGGAAAAGCAACTTCTGTGGTGTTATATTTGTATACAGTATCCTGCCACCCAATCTAAACAGTAAGTTTACTTTTTAAAATGCCTATAAATCTTTGCTTCTCAATATTCTGCAGCATAGTGCCTAGTTCAACACAAATATCCATTTTTTATTGAATATAAACTCTGTGTGAGGCTGTGAGCTAAATGTAGGGGATAACATAGATGAATGCCACAGGATATCATCTAATTCAAGGGATTATGAACATATCTCAATATCTCAGAGAAATACATAAATAAAGTATAAAATGTCTATATCCTTGTGACTACAAGATAGAAGTCAATACAGTGGGAATTTACCAGATGGAGTTGTGGTTTCAATAAAAACTGCTCTGTATAAATTATACTTAGTCCCCAGTAACGGATTCATCTATCTGTGTTTAACATATAATAAAATGCTAATGAGGAAAATACTAATTAGGTCTAGAGAAGGAAAGGAGGGGTTTGCTGAGGTAAAAGATGAAGTCATTAGGTAAAGAACTGAGGTTATATATGAAGAAGGAAGACCAGATTGTATGCTGGACATCATCAGAGTAAGGTGCCTGTTGATTCTCCCATGACCTTCAGTTAATATAAAGAACAAATAGTGTATTTTACGTGTCGTATTGCATCTATTGGCATTACTGCCTGAAGCACTCTTGGCTTGGAAAAGGAGCTTAATTCTCCTGATGAGGTATTATCCAGAAAAGCTGCTGCAACGTGTTGCTCAGATTGCTCTCTTGGCAATAATGGCTCAAGGGAATTAAATCCACCCTTAGAAGGAGGTGGAAATACAACAAGAAATCAACAAAAGAAATATACGAGGAAATAAATGTTTGGGAAATGAGATGATGACTTCAACTTTACACATGCTGAGTTGAGATGTTTGTAAGATAGTCAAGCGCCTGTCAGGAGGCAGATGGAGAGGTCCAGAGGTTATAATTCCAGGCTGACAAATGGATTTTTAAAGGCATCAAATATAGGAGGAAATTAAAAGTTGCAGATGAAATCATTCAGATAAAATGTATACAAAGCCACCGCCTTTAAACTCAGGATGCATTCTTTTTGCCTGTCCAAAAGCAAGAAAAAACAAAGAGGCATTTTTAGATTCTGAGATTAAAACATCCTTTCTTTTGTGTTACAATGGGGATAATAACTACCTTGCAAGTTTGATTGAAGGACTGAATAAAATAATAATGTAAAACATTATTATTATTATTTACCATAATAATGTAAAATCACCAAGCTGAGTGTAAACAATTGTTAGTTCTTGTCCTCTGTCCTGAAGTCCTGATAAAGAGAACACTAGATTTATAAGACAATGAGGTCCATAGGACCCCAAAATACATTATAGAAACCCAAATATCTACAAATGCCAGTTTCACAAATGGCAGAATGCTAGATAAGAAACTTTTTAAAAAAGGTTTTATATATTTATTTTTAGAGGGGGGAAGGGAGGAAGAAAGAGAGGGAGAGAAACACTGATGTGTGAGAGAGAGATCAACTGGTTGCATCTTGTACACACCCCCAAAGGGGGACTTGGCCTGTAACCCAGGCGTGTGTTCTTACTGGGAACAGATCTGGTGAGCTTTTGGTTTTCGAGATGATGCCTAATCCACTGAGCCACACCAGTCAGGGCAAGAAACCTTTTCAGCCATGACAAATGCCTCACCAAATGTTTCTGTAATTTTAATAGTAGAATCTTTTCTTTTAAAAAAAACTTATGAAAAACCCCCAAAATGTAAAACATATGAAAAGTGTAGCTGCTCCGTAAGTGGGAGAGTGGCTGTAGGCCTGCATCCCCACATACTCTATGTCTTCATCTGGACAAGCTAGAAATTTTAGACCATAGCAATAGTCATATTCATTTCTTCTTATCCCAAACCTACAATCCACTATACACTAAGTCAAAAGGAAATAATAATGTTTAACTATCAACTGTCTTTGCATATTCTCATTTTACTTTCTAAAAGGGAGGTACTTTTATTATAAATGTTATTTTAAATACCACTATGCCAGGCAGATGTAATCAAGTAATCAGAATACCTACACTGACAATGAGTTGAAGAAATAACATAAAGGAGAACACCCAAAATACATTATGATTACACAGTAAAAATTCTGATTAACAATAATCCAATGACCAGAAATTACTGATTTACCAAATTTTCCTCATGCATTCTAACTAGAAAAAAAATTACCTAATGAAAAATTACCAGGAAATAAGCTCATATAAAGTATTTAGTGATTCTTCTTTGTCCATTCAACACAATAGAAAAATAGCCAGTAGTAAGCCAAGTAACTACTTGAATTGATGTTTCAATGAACTAACTTCCTATATCTACGTTTTAGTGGTACTCCCTGTGTTAGCCTTTAAATGTAGTTAAAGCAAAATTAGAAAGCAGTATCCTAGCTCCTGACTCCCATAATTCTTTGACCAAAAAAGCAAGGATGAAATCAGAGTTAGACAGTTTGGTAATTGCAAAGTGAGGGAGCATGTTTCAAAAGTCCTGAGTCCTTGACCAAATTTATTTGTATGATTTGGAACTTAAGGCCAGAATTTATCTACCCATAACTTTTTGATACTCTTGTGTTAATTCTGTATCTTTTGTCATCCATCTAGTTATTCGTTTCCCTTAGGCAGTAATGAGTTTTTTAGGCATGCCATAACAATAAAATTTACTTCTAAAAATATGCTTTTTAGCCCTGGATGGTATAGCTCAGTGGATTGAGTGCAGGCCTGCAAACTAAAGGGTCACCAGTTTGATTCCCAGTCACGGCACATGCCTGGGTTGGGAGCTGGATACTGAGTAGGGGGCATGCAAGAGGCAACCACACATTGATGTTTCTCTCCCTTTCTTCCCCTCTAAAATAAATCAATAAAATCTTTAAAAAATAAAAGATAAAAATATGCTTTTCAGAAGTCATAACTTTACCATGAATGATAAATATAACACCTGAATGTAGATAATTGTCTTACAGTCATGAAAAAAGCAAACATTTTTTCATCATCTATGGAAAACTATTTAATAGTGGTACATACAGAAATTACAAAAAGCTGAAATCATTGCTGTAAGATTTCTTTCATTTTCTAAATTCTGTGATTTTATGGTTTTGGTCTAATTTTGATAGAAAAATGGGGAAAAGGGTTGGCTTTGAGCAGTATGTTAGGGAAATAATGAGATTTCATTTACAATAGTGTTTCTTACAAATGAAGGACAGAAATAATCTTCCTCTGTATAAATGAATATATAATACATATTCTTAGAAATACTGAAAGTTAGTAAATTGCTATATTATGAACTTAAGATTTTTTTAAGTATACACTTTTGGCTTACCAAAAATTAATACTCAGAAAACCATAAAACTGGGGTCAAAGAGGGGACACACAGCCATGGAAAACCTTCTGAACTGCCCAAAGGACCCAGACTATGAACTTTAATGTGTTCCATGCTAAAAGGAAAAAGGACTTCTGGTAGGAAAGGCCAGTTCAAGAACTGGTGCAGCACTTGACATAAAAAACCTGAATCTGAGAAAAAGCTTTCAAAATAGTTATCTCAAAAGCATGTAGTTGCCAGTAGAAAGGGCTACCCACTGAATATGGTGATAATATGAACATCAAACTAGAACAATAGAGAGATCACAAGATTAATTCATCTTTTCAAGACCTCAGAATATATCTTTTCCTGCTATCTCTATCTCTATTGAACTTCTTGGACATGTAAGACTGATTTTAAAACATATATACCTATTTTAAGAGTTCCAGCCAAGATGGAGGAATAGGTAGAAACCCTTTACTTCCTTGCACAACCAAAAGGCAGATAACAACCAATCCAAAATCAATAAACAACCATAAACGCCAGAAAATCAAACTGCATGGAACTCTGACAACCAAGGAACTAAAGAAAAAATCAACCAGAACAACCAGACCAGTAAGGCAGCAGACAGCACGGACCAGGCCAGCTCAGAAAAACCGCATCAAGGCAGTGGACTGGGCAGGCGGGGCTGACTTGCTGACTTAAGAGGAAACTGAGACTCAGAGTTGACAGAGGACTATGGCAGTTGCCACAGTGGGAGAAACTCCCAGTCTCACAAGAGTCTGTTGAAAAGTGCACTAGAGACGAGCAGGCCAGCTGCACTGTTCCCTCTCTGGCCCCTCCCCCACAGGCAGTGCAGCACGGAGGGTCGCCCTGTCCCAGTGAATACCTAAGGCCCTACCCCTTACAACTTATCAGGTGTGCCGAGACAAAGAAATATGGCCTAAATGAAAGAACACAGCAAAACCTCAGAAAGAGAACTAAGCAATGAGGAGATAGCCAACCAATCTGATGGAGAATTTAAAGCCCTGGTAATCAAAACGCTCACACATCTGATTGAGCTTGGTCGAAAAATGAAAAAACAAATGAAAGATACCCAAAATGAAATAAATAAAAATATTCAAGGAACCAACAGTGACGAGAAGGAAACCAGGACTCAAAGCAACGATTTGGAACAAAAGAAAAAAATAAACATCCAACCAGAAGAGAATGAAGAAACAATTCAAAAAAGTGAAAAGTCTTACAAACCTCTGGGACAACCTGAAATGTTCCAATATCCGAATTATACGGGTGCCAGAAGGAGAAGAACAACAGCAAGAAATTGAAAACTTATTTGAACAAATAATGAAGGAAAACTTCTCCAATCTGGCAAAGGAAACAGACTTCTAGGAAGTCCAGGAAGCCCAGAGAGTCCCAAAGAAGTTGAACCCAAAGAGGAACACACCAAGGCACATCATCATTAAGTTACCCAAGATTAAAGATAAAGAGAAAATCCTAAAAGAAGCAAGAGGAAAGGAGACAGTTACCTACAAAGGAGTTCCCATAAGGCTAACATCTGATTTCTCAAAAGAAACCTTGCAGGCAAGAAGGGGTTGGAAAGAAGTATTCCAAGTCATGAAAGGCAAGGACCTATATCCAAGATTCCTCTATCCAGCAAAGCTATCACTTAGAATGGAAGGGCAGATAAAGTGCTTCCCAGACAAGGTCAAGTTAAAGGAGTTCCTCACCACCAAGCCATTATTATATGATATGTTAAAGGGACTTATCTAAGAAAAAGATGATCAAAAATATGAACAGTAAAATGACAACTGACAACTTTCAACAAATTAACCTAAAAGGAAAGAAAAACAACAAAAACAAAAACTAAGCAAACAACGAGAACAGGAACAGAATCAGGGAAATGGACATCACATGGAGGGTTTTCAGTAGGGAGGGGATAGGGAGGAATGGGGGGAAGGTACAGGGAAGAAGAAGCATAATTAGTAGGCATAAAATAGATGGGGAGAGATAAAAATGGTATAGGAAACAGAGGACTCAAAGAACTTATATGTACATACCATGGACATGAACTAAGGTGGGGGGAATGCGGGAGGGTTGAGCGGGCAGGCAGAGGAGGGATAAAGGGGGAAAAAATTCAGAAAACTGTAATAGCATAATCAATAAAAAAATACTTTAAAAAACATATACCTCTTTTAAAAGCAACATAGAGGAAAACTAATTTCACACATAAAACAAAGCAAAATAAAAGTATCAAGATAAAATGCCACACAATGTTTTTATGAGGAAAAAAAATGACTAAAATAACATCCATGGAGGAAAAAAAGCCATGCCAACACAACAGATCAAGACTTTTACATATTTCAAAATGAGCTAAAACTATATAAAACATGAAATAACATAAATCAGAATTAGAAATGTTTAGAAGTGAAGTGACAGACTTTAGGATAGAATTAGAAACAAAAAAGAAAATCATTTCAGAAATGAAGACTAAACTAGAGGAATATAAGGGTCAATAAAGAAAACAAATAATGCCTTAACAAGAAATAGAAAGTGATGGGGAAAACTTTTTTTTAATTTAGATATCAAAAAAAAATGAAGAGATTTTTAACACATGCTAGAGAAAATGAAAAGTGCTAAAGATAAAAGAAAAGGCCATCTTTCATATGGATGAGTCTAAAAAAACAAAAGCAAAAAAATACTAAAAATAATTCAAGAACACTTTCTTAAAATTGAAAATACGTATCTAAAAAGTATACTACAGTATACCTAAGAAATTCAACCCAGAATGACCAACACCATGATACATTCTAGCAAATTATTTAAGAAAAAAGGGGGGAGCAATAATATGTGACTTAAACAAAAATGAAGTTTAAATTATCACCAGACTTTGACAGCAATAATTCATGCCAAAAGAAAATTGAGTAATGTACTCCATTGACTAAGACATTTAAGAAAAGAAAATATGAACCAAAGATTTTAAATCCAATAAAACTGACTTCCAAGCCAGAGAAAGCCAGAGAAAACATAAGAAGCAAACTCATGACTTCTTACTGAGGAATCTAATAGAACAGGTTTTCAAACTACATTCTGCTGGACAAATCTACCTGCTACCCGTTTCTGTATAGTCTACAATTGAAGAATGAATTTTACATTTTTAATTGTTGGGGAAAAAATCCTTTAAGAATACTATATCATGATATGTAAAACTATATGAAACTGAAAAACAGTTTTATTAAGGGACAGTCATGCTCATTAGTTTCTATGTTGTTTAACTGCTTTCTTACTACCAGGCTAAGACTGAGTACTTAACAAGAGATCATATGGCCTACAAAGCCAAAAATATTTGTTATATAGACTTTTACAGAAAAAGTTTATCCACTCCTATACTACAGAATGAACTTCAGGAAACCATAATGACTAAAGAGATCAACAGAAATTGTCTGTAGTTTCTTATAGAACTAAAAATAAATGAAGGCTAAGGAGACAATACCATACATAACAGCTGTATTTTTTGACAATATAGATATAGTACAACTATTTCTAAGTGAAGAAAAGAAATGATGTGTAAAACTTCAATATTTTCAGTAATCGTATTGGCATTTATATTGTTATTAGGAGACTGCTGTGTGTGTAGTACGGACCAGGTAAGTAGTGACAAGTCCGTATTCTAAACACGGGAGAATGAAGATACAAAGGTAACAAAAAAGAAGTTAAGGAAAAGTTCTGCCATCTCATATTTTTATTTAATATCCTATGAACACAGAAGTTATTTTTATCTCACATAAAATATAGACTATATTTAATTATATTTTATATTGTTATATACCACCTATTAGAAAAATATATTTTATTAATATAACATGTTTATTATATATTAAATTTGCATTATATTTTTTATTTGGGGTTGAGATTAGCATTACATCAAATATACATTTTTAACATATTGACATTACATATTGTTAATATAACATAGCTAATACAACACACGTTATCAGTAACAAACATATATAACATAAAACATTTTTAAAAACCTGTTAATCCACATATTTTATTTCCTGGCCCCGCAAACTAAGACCTAGAAACATGACCACCAGTAGCAATGACCATACCTGGCACCCTGACTGTGGTCTCTAAATATCATTAAAACAAATCACTGTATCTTGAAAAGAGAGCTGATTAAAGGAAGGCCTGCAGCAGGAAATGTGAAACTGAGCCCAGAATAATCTGTCAGACCAGGAAGCAAGGACACCATAAAAGGTTACGAGGGTCCGGCCAAAAAGACTGCGAGCCCATGTAGGTCCCAGTGGCCAGAGAGAGACAACCTGAGCTCCATTCATAGTTTTAACAAATGTAAGCCTACAAAACAGGCTTAAATCTAGGTCCTCATAATGAAATATTTTTTTACAACTAGCTAACTCAAAAAACTAGTAAATAAAGATAAAGAAGTATGTGTTTATCTTGCTCTTTCTAAATGAATTGTACCACAAGGAAACTAAACAAATATATTCCAATTAATGAAAAAAATTTCGGGATTAAAATGTCATCATTTTGCAACCCAATGAAACTCTAGATATAGGCAGTAAACCTCAAAAGCTGCTTAGAGCTTACCAAGCGCTAATAAGACATTACGTGCCTCCTACATACAGTCTAGGCCAAAGAGATCACAACCTGAGTCTGATCCCATCTCTGAATCCAGGTACCAACTTGAAATGCCAAGAATGGAGGAAAACACTGAGTTGCATCATACTTACAAAATCAGCTAAGTCAAGACTGAGAAAAAACTATAGGTCAAATGGCCCGAGGTTCTTCAACAGATAAATTGTAAGAAAAGGAAGGTATGTGAGAACATATGGATTAAGAGAAATTTAGAAGACATATCAAAGTTGAAAATAAAACAAATGGACAAGACAAATCATAATGTCCAGGGATACACATTTGGGCAATAAAATTTTTAGACGCAAGAAAATAATTACTAAAAAAGTCAAAACTGTGGGTACCTATAGAGATCAAAGATTGAAGTGTGTCACATAGAAGGCCATCTAGGATTCAGGGCAAATGTCTAATATCTACATACATGTAATGATTACAAAATCATTCATGTTAAGTAAGCCACAGATTTGTTTGGTGCAGTTTTCCTGTAATTGTCTTTTATCTTCAATAAAAAAGTGTTAATACAATTTCAGATAACCAGCAGCTTTTGGAATGAAGCCAACACCTAGACCGGTAGCAGCTACAGCAGCACCCAGAGCCACTGTGGCGTTTCTCAGACTAGTTTGACTTTTTGGCTTTTTTAAAATAAAATAATGAAATGAAATGAAATGAAATGAAATAGTGCATTTTCATGTTTGACTGGGATACTTCAGTAGACCATTATTTTGTACAAAGGGCAGCGTAGTGAAATGGTAACAATTACTGCTACTATAGGTTAAGGTAGAAACTGTAAAGAGCAAAAACATCAGCTTCACTGGGTTAGACACGGAGTGCCAGGACAGGATCTGGACTCTATAGCATCATTACTTCCAAAATACTAAAATTTTGCTCTTTGTATGAGGCGAAGAAGAGCTCATGAGGATAGTGGCAGAAGGGTTGATCAGGGACTCCCACCTTACTAATGTTTGCAAAGAAAAAGGATCTTCCTGAAACCACGAGCACCGCTGAAATCACAGAAGAACTGGGACTGCATTCTCTGAGCCGTAGAAACCAGGTCACCTACACCAGCAGTGAAGGAGGGATGTGTAAAGGAGACTGTGTAAAGGATGGGCTTGCTGTCCAATCTATGATGAAACCAGAAGTCAATGTAGAGAACTCATCCTCCACCTACTTCCCCCTCTCCCTCTCACTACTTCCATTTATCTCACCAGTGGCAAATTGTGCTCACTATGTTTCCGGTCACAGTGTATTTCACTATGTCGTAAATGTGGCAGACCCAATTTGCAAACAGATTTCTTATTCAATGTAAATAATTTCATTTCCAAGGAAGTCATTTCTAATACTTCTATGCAACAGTACTCGGGCTTTTTTTTTTAGTTAAAAACAAAGAAACCTCTCAGTTTTGTATGAGGAAGTAAGTTTAGGCAAGTTGGGACTTGAACTCCAAAGACTTACTGTGCAAGAAGGGAAGGTTACTCCTGTCAGCTTCTGAAATACCTTTAGAAACCTATTTGGTAGTTAGTTTTAATCGGCTCTCAGTGTACTTCACACAATAATCACTAAAAATAAAGGATGAAGAATATCTGGCCTCCCGAGCAAGATGGTGGCATTAGTAAACACCACATCCTCCCACAACCACACCAAAATTATAATCAAAGTACCTAACAACCATCATACAGAACCACTTGAAATCTGGCTGAGTAGAAGTCCTACAAATAGGGAATTAAAGAAGAAGCCACATCAAGACTGGTAGGAGGGGCAGAAAAGGGGTTGGTTCCATACCCACATGTGGCAGATAAAAATTGAGAGGGATACCAAAATATGCAGAGGTCTCCCCTGAGGAGCAAGGGATTCCAGCCCGACACCAGGTCCTCCAGCCAAGGGTTCCAGTGTCAAGAAAAGAAGTCCCCATTACTTCTGGCCATAACAACCAGAGGGGGTTGTAGCTGACTGAGAGGAAGGGCTTCTGCAGTTTCAAGCAGTTCCCCTTAAAAGGACATGTGAATGGACTTACACGGACCCACTCTCTCTGAGCTCCAGTGCTGGGGCAGCAGCTTGAAAGGCACCAAAGACATACAGGGAGGAACTGAATTATTTGGCATTAGGGCAAGAGCTTGGGGTTGGGGGTCAGCTTTCTCCCAGACAGAAATGCTGGCAGAGGCCATTGTTTTGTTGTTGAGCCTTCCCCACACAGAGCAGGCAGATGGGAACCATATCTGAGATTCCATCTGCCTAGCTCACACTATTTGCCCTGCCCTGGCAATTCCCTGAAGCCCTACTACACCCAACTTTAAGGCTCACCCAAGCTATTTCCAGTGGCTTTTCCATACAAATAGCCTGTCTTGGTTCATGCTTCATATTTCCCTAAAATCTTTAGACAAGCAGCATTTAGCCTAGGCATGCCCTGGACCTCTACCCATGTGGCTCCAGGCCTGGCACTAGCATCAGCCAGCCTTGGCTCACAGCTTGACCTCACCTGGGCACTCCCAAGCCCAGCACAAGTATCAGCCAGCAGCAGAATGCTTTGTAAACCATACCGGCTAGCCCCAGGAAGAACACAGGCAGTAGCTGACCTTGGCCTGCACTTTACTGGAGGTCCAAGAGCCAGCACGCCCAGTAGACATCTTCAGACCACATCAAAGCATCATGACCCAACTACCACCACAAGTGACACACTACACAGGAGGATTCAGTGGGCACTAGAGTCCCAATGAAGTACTGCATTTTGCCATGTATAATGCTCACTTTTTTGCCCAAATTTTTGGAGGAAAAATAAGGGTATGCATTATACATTAGTAACTGAAATACCTTGTATCTGTTCTTGTGTTTTGTAATTACATGTTACATAAAATTTCTTGTACCATAATATGTTAAAAAAATAAATGCTAAAATTCCTTTATTATGCAAAATACAAGTATCTAAATATAAATGAATAAAAAATTGAATTAAAAAATTAAAAGAAAAGATTTTTTTCCTCAAAGTTTGGGCCAAAAACGTGGGTGCGCATTATACATGGCAAAATACAGTAAATCCTGCTCTATGGGATGGGCTCTGCCGATTCTTCATGGTGATCAGTGGTCAATGGTCAATAGTCAAAGCCAGTCCTTGTAGCTGATAGGCCCAGGGGTAAATCCTTCCCATTGACATGCCAACAGAAATCAAGGCTCAACTCTGCCAAGCCCAGAAGACATCGCAACTCTACCTAATACATAGAAACAAACAGAGAGGTTGCCAAAATGAAGTGACAAAGAAACATGGCCCAAATGAAAGAACAGATCAAAACTCCAGAAAAAGTATTAAACAAAATGGAGACAAGCAATCTATTAAATGTAGAGTTCAAAACAGTAGTTATAAGGATGCTCAACAAACTTAGTGAATACATCAACAGCATCAAAAATGACCAGTCAGAAATGAAGGATGCACTAACTGAAATGAAGAACAATTTACAGAGAATCAAGAGTAGAGTAGATGAAAACAAGAATCAAATCAGTGATTTGGAATATAAGGAAGCAAAAAACACCCAATCAGAACAGGAAGAAGAAAACAGAATTTAAAAAAAAAAATGAGGAGAGTGTAAGCAGCCTCTGGGACAACTTTATGTGTACTAACATTTGCATCACAAGGGTGCTGAAAAGAAAAGAGAGAGAGAGAAGAAATTTGGAAAAATGATGACAGAAAACTTCCCTAATTTGGTTAAGGAAATGGACATACAACTCTAGGAAGCACAGAGAGTCCAAAGCAAGATGAACCCAGAAGGCCACACCAAGACACATCATAATTAAAATGGCAAAGGTTAAATACAAAGAGAAAATCTTAAAAGTAACAAGAAAAAATCAGTTACTTAGTTACCTACAAGGAAGTTCCCAAAGACTGTCAGCTGATTTCTCAATGGAAATTTTACAGGCTAGAAGGGATTGGCAAGAAATATTCAAAGTGATGAAAAGGAACTACAACCAATATTACTCTATCCAGCAAAGCTATCATTTAGGACAGATAAAGAGCTTCCCAGACAGCAAAAAGCTAAAGGAGCCTGGCTGGTGTAGTCAGTGGATTGAGCGCGGGCTGGGAACCAAGCGGTCCCGTTTGATTCCCAGTCGGGGCACATGCCTGGGTTGCAGGCCGGGTCCCCAGTAAGGGCCATGTGAGAGGCAACCACACATTGCTGTTTCTCTCCCTCTCTTTCTCCTTCCCCTCTCTCTAAAAATTAATTAATTAAAAAATCTTAAAAAAAAAAAAATAAGAAAGCTAAAAGAGTTCATCACTACCAAACCACTATTGCATGCAATGTTAAAGGGTCTTCTTTAAGATCAAAACTATGAACAATAAAATGGCAATAAATACATATCTATCAATTAAATACATAAATAAGCAAACAAACAAACAAGAAGAACAGAAACAGACTCATATATACAGAGAACAATCTTGATAGTTAACAAGTGATAGGAGGATTGGCAGGATGGGTGAAAAGGTGACGACATTAAGAAGCACAAATTGCCCTGGTGGGGGCCTGGCTGGTATAGCTCAATGGATTGAGCGTGGGCTTAGAACCAAAGGGTCACCGGTTCGATTCCCAGTCAGGGCATATGCCTAGGTTGCAGGCCAGATCCCCAATGGGGGCCACGTGAGGGGCAACTACACATTGATATTTCTCTCCCTCTCTTTCTCCTTCCCTTCTCCCCACTTTGAAAATAAATAAAATCTTAAAAAAAAAAATAATTGCCCTGGTGGGGTGGGCAGCATCATCCTGGACTCCAAAAGACTGTGGTTTGATCCCCAGTCATGACACATACCTAGATTGTGGGTTCTATCCCTGGTCAGGGTGCATGCAGGAGGCAATAAATGGATGCTTCTCACATCCATGTTTGTTTCTCTCTCTCTCTCTCTCCCCCCACTTCCCTCCCCTTCCTCTCTCTCTAAAAGCAATAAATGTATCATCAAGTAAGGATTAAAAAAAAAGAAGTACAATGTGGTTTTTACAGAATCCTCATGGAGATGTAAAGTACAGCATGGGGAATAGAGTCAATAATATTCTAATAACTATGTGTGGTGTCAGATGGGTGCAAGATGTATTGGGATGATCATTTAGTAAGGTGTATAATGTCTAATCAGTAGGGTGTGATCAGCACCTGAAACTAATATATTAACATATGTCATCTGTAATTAAAAAAAATAAAAAGAATATCTGTATGTTAAAAGGAGAATACCTGTATGTTCAAAAGATAACATACAGATGACATTAACATTTCTAGTGTGTTTTTTTTAAATGATTGTCATTTTTTTTTAAAGATTTTTATTTATTTATTTTCAGAGAGAGGAGAAGGGAGGGAGAAAGAGCAATGTATGGTTGCCTCTCACATGGCCCTCACTGGGGACCTGGCCCGCAACCCAGGCATGTGCCCCGACTGGGAATCGAACCGGGACCCTCTGGTTCCCAGCCCGTGCTCAATCCACTGAGCTACACCAGCCGGGCTCTAGTGTGTTTTTTGTGGTAATAAGTAAATACCATTTGGCCGGATCTTTACTTCGGATTGGGTACAAGGTGTGGGTTAGCAGATCCACCACTACTGTCTGACATTCTACTGGAGGTCTCGGGCTGTGCAGCTTGACTGCGCATGATTAGAGAAGACTGAAGTACAAAACCTGATTCCTTTTCCCCAACACTGACTGTGGGGTATCAATAAGTGAGAAGCAGAATAACCCAATAAGAGGGTACCATCAGCCTCCAACCCCCTAAATGTACAGGAGTCATTTCTTTAAGAGCTAGTCAGCTCATTGTAAATTAAAAACCCAATTTATGTGACTCATTAGAAAAAGAATATTAAGGAATTTGACTGTTATGGGGGATGGGTAGTGGAGAGGGGACAGATCTAATTGTTAAATTATAAACTTATAAAACACAGTTTTTTCATTTGTTTGTGAAGCTAGTTGCAAGGTCAACTGAAATCTATTGACATACAAACTATTTAACTTATGGTACATTCTGTATATACAGTCACTGAGTTTAACCAAAGAAATCTGGGTCTTTCCTTTTTAATATTACCAATATCTGGATTTCATTCAGTCTAATGTATATTTTGTATTAAGTGTCTACTTGACACAATATATTCAAGTAATATTATTACTGCCAGATGATAGCCAGGTCCAATATTTAGTTAGAGAAATAAAGTAGAGGTAAGTTTCCTTGTTGTAACAATTGGCAGAAGTCAGGTTTTCTAATTAAGGAATACAGATCAATATAAAACCTTGTTTTTCATGCAGAAGGAGTGAACACTGCAGCAAGAGAATACTTTCTATAACTAATATTTGGTCACTAATAAATGATTTCCATTTCTATTTTTCAGATGTTACTATGTCAAAATATGGTTAACTTCTTTTATTAAATGTTTTGGATTTCTGAGATATTTAGGGCAAAGAAGAGGTTTAGGGTACATACCAATTTAATAAACAAATATTTAAATAAACTATAAATGTCTGAATATCTGCAGTTTTTGGATAAGGTGTTCATGCTTATTCAAAATAGTTACTGCACTGGCTGGTGTAGCTCAGTGGACTGAGCTCAGGCTGCAAGCCAAAGGGTCGCCGATTCGATTCCCAGTCAGGTCACATGCCTGGGTTGCAGGCCAGGTCCCCAGTAGGGGCCAAGTGAGAGGCAACCACACACTGATGTTTCCCTCCCTATCTTTCTCCCTTCCTCCCCGCTCTCTCTAAAAATAAATAAATAAAATCTTTAAAAAAAAATTCTGGTTACTATACTCTATATTAATTTTAGAAATGTTCTATTTTAGAAGGTTAAGGTTTGTTAGTGTTTGCCATTTTTCTAGTGCATATCTGATTTTTTCTTTTTCTTTCCCTGTAATTAACACTAACACATATTTCCATCTCTATTTCAACTTCTAATTGATTGTAAAGAAGAAAGAGGCTTTGGGTTAAGCTTCAACAACCAGATACTAAAAACAGATGAGTTAATGTAAACCTGTGTGGGCTGTTAAGTGGTTTTTTTTCCCTTGGGAAATGTAGGTACAATAACATGTCCAGCTGAAAGATTCATTCTAAGTTCCTAGGGTTTAGAATGCAAATTAAGTATCCTTTTTTTTTTTTCTTCTGTATCTGTAGCTGTTATCAGAGAAAACAGAAAGAAGTTTCTATGATTAGTTCCACAGGTTTTCTTTATCACATAAAATCTTAGACTGGTTGTACTGGTAAGAATTAAAGAAAAGCAATATAGAGGATACTCAGAGAAAATTAATTCAGTAACTTTTTTTGCAGTAACACTGAGAAAATTTGAGTTAAATAAACGTCAGGCTTTGGGATGAATTTTAGCCTCTCCCTCTAAAGAAATTCTAGTTTTAATAGTAGAACCTTTGGGGGCGTGCGATAGGATTGTTTTTAATTAGTAGGTATAAAAAACATACCTTGCCAAAGTTGTGTTCCATTTTTACTATCAGTAGAACATTTTTAAAAATACTTTAGCAAAATATTGATAATCAGTTCAATGACACTAAAATTTCTCAGGTGAAATTGTTAAACTTATCACTCAGCCTCCTGGCATTTTCAAGAAGTTTATTTTTGCTTTATATTATAACAGTAATAACACTTCAACTTAAAAAGTGGGACCAAATTTTAAAGTTTTTCTTTTAGATGTATCTTTTTTTTTTAAAGATTTTTATTTTTATTTATTTTTAGAGAGAGGGGAAGGGAGGGAGACAGAGAGGGAGAGAAACAGCAATGTGTGGTTGCCTCTCACATGGCCCTCACAGGGACCTGGCCCGCAACCCAGGCACGTGCCCTGACTGGGAATTGAACCAGGACCGCTTGGTTCCCAGGCCACGCTCAACCCACTGCGCTACACCAGCCAGGGCTAGATGTATCTTTTAAGAGAATGATTTAAGAAGCTTCAAATTTAAATTTGGTATGTATTGCTAAACTTCTCCTTATGTAAACTGGTCATAGGAATTGTTTAGTGATGAAGTTATAATTTCTTTTTTTTGTACTTCATATAAAACTTTTATATTCCTACAATTATGGATATTAAAAATGAGTTGCTTTCATTTCTCCCTGATTCAATTATTTTCATTGCTTATGAATATGGAAATTAATTGGTACTTTGGGATTGGAAGCAAGTATTTTTCCACTTCAATTTTGAAATATAACATATAACTATCAAATTAGATCAGCAATTTTACAAGTTAAGTTAAAAAATTTAAGATTTAATAATACTTAAATTAGAACGAGGGGATATTAATGTCGATATCTGATGACTCACCTTCCTGTTCATTCCTGTCTGTTAATATTTACTACTAGTAGTGAATGAGAATAGTAAGCTGGTAAACTGGTGAGAAAGGCTAGAGATCATTTGTTTAGTCCAAATATTAGATATTAAATTTAATTTTAAAACTTTTTAAATTGATCCAGGGAATTATCTGAATTATGTATTTTGTTATATTTCTTTTAAAAATATTTATAAATTTCTTTTAAAATTTACTACAAATAGAAGTCCTTCCAAATCCCTTGTTTAATTTACTGCTTTCTGGAACACATCAAGTTTTCGATACCACCATTGGATGGAATTAAGAGTCATATGCTTTGAATAAAGCAGGCTCTACCTCCAGTTGGGATATACTTTTTTGTTACCACATCCAACTGCTGTGCTCTAGTACAGCCTACCTTATAAAGCTTATTCCTTTTTTTTTTAAATTATTTTATTGTTGTTCAATTACAGTTGTCTGCATTTATCCTCCCCCCACCCCACCCCAGGCAAACCCACCTCCCTCCCTTGCTTCCCCCCTCCCCCTTGGCTTTGTCCATGTGTCCTTTATAGCAGTTCCTGAATACCCTTGTCCCCCTTCTCCCCTTCCCCCTCCCCTCTGGTTACTGCCAGAATGTTCTAAACTTCAATGTCTCTGGTTCTATTTTGTTTCTCTGCTTGTATTTTGCTTGCTTACCTCACAAGCGTCTTGGCTGTGACTGATCTGAATTCCCCAGTAGCTGATCTGGCCTCGGTGCCTTCGCTCCTGAGTCCTTATATAAAACCTTTTAACATTTCATATAGTAGAGGCTGCATGATGATGTACTCCTTGAACTTGACCTTATCTGAGAAGCACTTTATCTGCCCTTCCATTCTAAATGACAGTTTTGCTGAATAGATCATTCTTGATTGTAGGTCCTTGCTTTTCATGATTTGAAATATTTCTCTCCAGCCCCTTCTTGCTTGGAAGGTCTCCTTTGAGAAATCCGCTGACAGTCTTATAGGGATTCCTTTGTAGGTAACTGTCTCCTTTTCTCTTGCTGCTTGCAAGATTTTCTCCTAATTCTTAATCTTGGGTAATGTAATTATGATGTGCCTTGGTGTGTTCCTCTTTGGGTTCCGCTTCTTTGGGGTTCTCTGAGCTTCTTGGATTTCCAGGAAGCCTATTTCCTTTGCCAGATCTGGGAAGTTCTCCTTCATTATTTGTTCAAAAATACGTTCAATTTCTTGGTCTTCCTCTTGTCCTTCTGGCAGCCCTATGATCCGGATGTTGGGTCGTTTACAAATGTCTCTGAGGTTCCTGAGTCCCTCCTCATTTTTTTGAATTCTTGTTTCTTCCTTCTGGTCTACACTATTGGTTTGAGTCCCAGCTTCCTTTTTTTCCCTATTGGTTCCCTGTAGATCATCCCTCATTATCTTTATCGTGTTCT
>PVJI01024470.1:0-21877 GCA_004026765.1 Micronycteris hirsuta
TAGAGAATCCCCATGAGGTTGTCTGAACAGGGAACATGGCTTCCTTGCATGAAAAGGAAAACAGAGTGTGCTGTTTTGTCTACAGTACACTCTACAGACAGCACCAGTTACTACTTAAAGCTCCTGAATGCTTAGAAAGATAAGCAGAGCAAGGATTTTGTTTCAGGTGAGATCATGGAACAGATGATAGGGGCCAAATCTCCTTGGTAAACCTTATCCTGTGTGTCCTGTCAACCCACCCAAGCTTTGACTTCGTATTACATCTCTTCAAGTGAACTTACTGTCAACTTTGAACTTTCCCCAGGCAGGAAAAAAGGCTACATGCTCCTTAACAGTGACAGGTGTTCTTTTTTATGACCTTTAAGGATAAGTCAGATTTAGTATGAGCATTTATTTTTCACGCTTTACAATATATTCAAAGACTTCTTTTTATAAAAACTTTCAAGAAAGATCATTTAAAATGTAAAAGGTAATTGAGAGAAGATAGAAGATTGATGAAGACATTTCAAATTAATTAAAACTTAAGGACTGACCATCTCTTCATTTTTTATAAAATATTTTATTTATTTTTAGAGAAAGGGAAGGGAGGGAGAAAGAGAGGAAAAGAAACATCAATGTGTGGTGGCCTCTTCCACACCCCTTACTGGGGAGCCTGACCCACAAACTGGGCATGTGCCCCGACGGGGAATTGAATTGGCCACCCTTTGGTTCACAGGCTAGCGCTCTATCCACTGAGCCACACCAGCCAGGGCTAACCATCTCTTTCATAGACATTTAATACAGAATCACATGGTCGATCCCATTTATGTATATTAGATATGACAGATCAAAGATGAAGATTAATAAACATCTGGCAGCTATGATTGCCATTCTTTGTGTAGCTTATGGCTGGGGAAGATATGGAGCTACAAGATCCGTGTGTGCCTTAAACTTGCAGCTTCTTCTTTCTTAGAAATTGTCTATAATCAAGTGAGCTTCTTAGTGATGGCTGTTCTGAGCATCTCACAGGTACATTACTTTTCCTATTCTAGCTGTTGCTTGGCCCCCATTGCCCTTTTTTAAATACATAAAATAGTCACCCCTTGTCTAAGAGGGTATGTTCCAAGACCCTCAGTGGATGCCCGAAACTGCAGACATTACCAAACCCTGTATGTATTGTTTTCTCCTATATGTACATATCCATAATAAAGTTTAATTTATAAATTAGGCACAGTAAGAGAATAATAACCATGACTGATAATAAAATAGAATAATTATAACAGTATACCCTAATAAAGTTATATCAATGTGAGATTTCTCTTTCTCAAATACCTGATCCCTGATCCGATAACTAAGATGGTTACTAAGTGACTACGGGCATGTTGTGTGTACAGTCTGGATACACTGGGCAGTGAGTGATTCAAATCCAGGGACGACAAATCAAGACAGAAAGAGATTTTATCACAGTACTGAAAATGGCAATTCAAAATTTATGGATTGTTTATTTCTTGAGTTTTTCATTTAATATTTTTGGACCACAGTTGACTATGGGTAACTGAACCCACGGATAAGGGGGCAATTTCAAGGCAGATAAACATTTCACCACCAAGCCTTGGGCACGCCTCTCTGACAAATGCTGTGGATTCTGATTCACTAAGCCTGCTGCACCCCCAGGCTCCACTCTAGTTTTTGTCTTTAAAAGCACAAAGCTCGACTCTAGGCCTCCTATCTCAATTCCCATTAAAGTCCAGTCAAACGCCCTTTTTCTTTTTCTAATAACGATTCCCTAAGCGTTTAAAAGTGGATTCATCTCAACTTTTTTCTGAAAGCCAAGAAGGAACAAAGAGACAACTTTGGTCAGTAAGAAGTAAGAGTTTGACCAGGACAAATCTCACCTATGGAAGAAATAGTTAAAGCTCTTAAGAGGTAAGGATTTGAATCATGTCAATTAAAGGATTTACACTGCATGCCTTAAAGTCTGGCACAAACATCCAGTTAGTACCTCAAATGCTGAAAAATTCCAGCTATGTCAAAAAGAGATTTCAGTACTTTACAATACTTCAAGCTTCTTTCTTAGCCCCGCCCCATCTCTCTCTCTCTCACTCTCCCTGAGTCTCTTCCTCTCTCTTTTTTTCTGTGACTCTGAATGAGCAAAACAATATCAACAAGAGCACTAGGAATTTACAGAGACATTTTATGCACTGAAAGCATGCTGTCACTACCTGTCTGCAGTCCCATCTACATAAGCATCTAAACAGAAGGAATACTGTGTGTGTGTTTTGCCTACCTAAAATCCACATTCCTCTTCATTCTCAAGAAAGCAAATCTGAGCAAGGAGTACAGACACTGAAGTGCATTCTTAGTCTCTCCTTGAGATAGAAGTGGCCAATGAGATGTAAGAGAAAGTAATTGGATAGCAGTTCCAGGAAAGCTCTTCGAAGGATGCTGGTCAGCTGAAGGAACATTGTTTTTTACCTTTACTCTCTTTCCTTGCTCGTTTTTCTTCCTGCCTGGAACACAGAGGTGACTGATGGAACTTCACTGAGTCAACGAGGGCTACAAGACAACAATGAAGATGGAAAACAGACAGTAACAGAGAACAATGGGTCTAAGTTCCTAATGATTGTGGATTTCCCGTATCACCGCTGGCCTGCCTCTCTGTCTCAGCTTTTATTGCTTGAGACTTTTTTAATCAAAAATCAAAGAACAACATCAAAAACAAAATAATCCCACATTTAGTTTAAGACACAATAAAAGAAGGTTTCTGTTACTACAGCCTGTTAATACAAAGTGTACATAAGGGTCACTGTTGGGGAAGGCGTGGTGAGAGGACGCCAGTGTAAAGAAGGTGATCAGTGAAGCTCACCCACAGGCCTTCACCTTCACTCCAAGTCCCAGGAGGTCACTGTCCCTCTCCCTTTTCCTTGAACTATGATTTCATTTTAATTCATTTAAACACAGTGGGGGCATTTCTTCTTGTTCATATCTCATTAAAGGCTCTTTTCCATGCTCATTTGAATGGTATTTAATATACAGAAGCATCAAAAGGCCTAAGTGTGTGTGTGTGGTGGAAGTAGGGGGGTGGGTAGGGGAGATGGAGGATAGGTCAAGTGCAACTGAGTTATCTTCCAAGCCCAGGCCCCAAACTCCTGGGCCAGTGGCCAGTGTCTGTCCAGCCTCCTAAAATGGCATCTTAGAATCAGTGCATGTATGTGCGTGTGTGTGTGTGTGTGTGTGTAAAAGAGAAATGATTTGTTTCTTATACCATGTTGCCACACAGAAGTTAACTGGTATGAAAATGTAAGTAAATAGGCACTGCATTTTTTTAGGAGAAAATGCTTTTTTACAGAAATTACTGTCATTTCATTGATTTTTCTTTTTTCTCAGAAAAGTATGTTTCAGAGTATTCCTGCCTCCAGGCCCAGTTTTCTCATTTGTAATGATATACTATATGTAAAGTCGTATTACCAGCATTTGCAATTTCCAAATTGCTTGATGCCTGATGTCACAAAATTATAACTAAGAGAGGCTGTTACACCTACTGCTCCAAGGCATGGGGAGTATTATTTTGGCAACAATGAAAGAGTATAATAAAGGACTTTAATTTTAATGACAGCTTGAATGCAAGCTGTTAGAAAAATTGAGTGTATGTTTTTCCTATCCAAGTAACCAAATCAGGTATCCCCCTCAAAATAACATCCTTTTCCAACCTACTTTGGATTTAAATTATTCAATTTAATTCAACAAGCGTTTAGCAAATATCCATCACATGTGGAGCATTGCAGCGGGTGCCACAGTAACTAAACAGCAACACCTGCCCTTCAGGAGTTCGCAACCTAGTGAAAAGCAGCTGCCTATTAACATGACTTGGAACAAGACAGATTGTGAGATGTGCTGAAATGAGGCTCCCATGAAGGGCCACGAGCTTCAAGAGAGGGCTGTGTACAGCATCCTGGAGAATGGAGCTTTGGAGAGGGACTTCAATAGGCATATAATGTGTACATTCCAGCAAAGGGACGCAACCTTCAATCTAAACAAAGGTGAAGGCTGTCGGGGGTGTGTGAAGAGATGAGAAATCAGGTATGTGGGACTAGGATACAGCAAAAATAGCAAAGAAAGGAGAAGCTGTGGAGCCAGCATGGAGGGAACACCAGTAAAAATTGGTGACTGATGAGATGTAGGAGTGAGGAAGAATCACCTGGCCTATATGAAGTATTGCCATATCTGTGTTTTCTCTTCATTAGTCTGGGCTGCTGATGTCACGGAGCCCCACTCACATCCCTTGCCCCGACCCTTTCTGGGCTGATAGACATGACTGCCAGCCCCTGCTTGCTTGCTTGCTTTCTTTCTTTCTATTTATTTATTTATTTATTTATTTATTTATTTATTTATTTATTTATTTATTTATTTATTTAGTCTAAGGGTTTTCTTTGGTTTCCAGAGCTTGCTTTTGCTCTGGCACACGGGAGACAGGAAGTCGGTACATGGGCAACTGTTCATAAGAGATGATTGACAGGGGTTGGTGTATAAATAGTCAAGATCCTTTGCCCTTGGGTGGCAAGAGTGAGAGGTACATAGCCTACGGAGGCTACCAGAGTTCCCTAGCTGGTTTAAGCTCCAGTCACTTGAACACACCTTTATTAGCTGCTTTTTCTTTCTTATCTTTTTCCTACTGCCTTACCCTGAGCCACCTGGCCTATATACTGTAGACCCTCATATCCTTGAAATCTCAGGGCCTGCTTCTGAAGGGACCCAACTTGAAGATAACCAGTATAGATGATCAGCCTCACTGAAGTGCTATTTTCACCAGAACTCACCAAGGCTTTCCTTTAAAATTGCAGTTTAAGTAGAACAAAAAGGTGTCTGAGTAGATAGAGTAAGTTATGCTGAGTGGAGACAGCAAAATATGAGACACAACAGAACAAGAGATGTTCACAACCGGCTTTTAGGGCAAAAGGTAATTTAGTCACATGCCTGCACAGCAGTTTCTTGAAGTGAAGAGCTACATGGTAATCCTGAGGGAAAGGCCGTTACTGAACAGTGTTTTTCTGAATAAACACAACTGCCTTCTTGCTTGCCTTCATTGCTACTTATATTGTAGATCATTAAGATTTATAAAGAAGCTTCAGAAAGATAACACTGTACAGATATGATCTCTCAGATTGGTATGCACGGTTATGAATAAACATACATAGAAAAGTAGTAGTGTTGAATTGTTTACATTCTGAAGTGAGTATGTTGGGGTCAAGAAGAAAACATTTAGGAGAAGCTTCCTCTCAGAAGCCTTCCTTGGCTACCTTGGCTCTTAGTAATTTCCCTGGCTTCTGAGATATTAAAAGCATTCAGAATCTCAATGGTTCATTTGACACTTAGCCCTCCTACATAGTACACAGTGCTCTGTCCTGGCTTTTAAACTAGACTATAATTCTGCTTGATCATAAGTCTTATAGCTTGTACAAAGTGACCTGTACTCTGGCATGTTGATTTTCCAGAATAGCAGACTCTGAGACAGAGACTGGCATACACGAACATTATCGGACAGTGTCCTTGAGATTCACAACTATGGTGGAAGTGAAGGAAGCAAAACTTAGCATACAGAAAAGCTGGGCTGTGCTACCTCAGCCGACCCCATGGGGAGCTCTGAAACTGGGACCCCCTTTAGAGTTGTCATTATTGGGTGAAGGAGCTGGCCTTTTTTACCTTAGTAGAGATCAGTCATTGGATGTGAGCATCTGCTAAAATGGTAGACGGCATATTTTGGCTTATTTAGGTGATATCAATATCCTTGTAGGCATTTGGGAAAATCTTAATAATATATTTTAGTTGTGAAATTGAAGAACTGTGTTGAGAATGTTATAGCTATGATTAACATAAATTCAGTAATAAAAGCATACACTGACTTGAATTGGCTAGCTATATGAATTTGTCTTTGTTTTCTAGAAAGATGATTAAAGCCCTAGGAAGCAAATCTCTGTATTTCATTTTCTGAGTCACAGTATTTTTAACATAATAATTGTTCAATTATTGTTTGCTGATGGTGATTATGATTTTATTGGAAACAATGCTAACAAAATATTTTAATGTATTGCAACACAGTCCTGAACACAGTAATTATTTTTCTTTTTATAAGATACAGGAGAAACTTACCATGAGACAGTATTTTGAGTCCTAGGTCTTAGGACAAGGAAACTTACTGGTCTCCCTCTTATACATCACATTCTATGAAAACAAAAGTTTTAACTAAGTCTGCCCTTTAGGTTTGGCTGCAAAAAAACCCCTTCATGTTAGTTCTTATTCATACATTTTCAGTCCTGACATTTTTATCATTATGTATATTTACCTTATTTTATTTTATGTGCATTTATGTCTTTTGAACAAAGAAGTATATAAATAAACCAGTGTTTCCAAATTACAAAACTTCTCCAGTGCCCCCCAAAATCATAACTGATATTCCTCTTTACTCTCTAAGGCTTTTGGTAAGAATTCCAATCACTCCATATGCAGAATTTTTTGCAATGCTGTGTTATATGATTTTGCAGGTCATAGCACACTAAAGGGAGAAAAGGCAACTGAGGAAAGAATCAAGTGGATTCAAACATGAGAACAAATAAGATCAAGGGAGAAGAGCTGAAAACAAATAAAAGCAGATCTAGAGGGAGTCTACTGCATTGTAAAATTGTGGATTTTTCAAGTGATGCCCTTAGGTCATCTGCCTGAATATACAGGAATGTCTATAGAATATTTTAGAAAGATTTCCATTAAAAGTTACCTTTTTAAAATTTTGGCACTTGAATCAATAAAATTAAGTTATCTGAAATAAAGTGTTTTATAAGGATACTAGATTTTGTGAAAATAGCCAATTCCTATCATCTAAATAGATTTTGACTGTCTAACACTGCCCTCATTCTTCCCTGTGTAATCATATGTTTGTTTCATCACTATTTTTTTTAAGATTTTATTTATTTTTAGAGAGAGGAGATAGGAGGGAGAAAGAGAGGGAGAGAAACAGCAATGTATGGTTACCTCTCACATGGCCCTCACTGGGGACCTGGCCTGCAACCCAGGCATGTGCCCTGATTGGGAATCGAACCCAGACCCTTTGGTTCCCAGCCCGCGCTCAATCCACTGAGCTACACCAGCCAGGGCTGTTTCATCACTATTGATTCACCGGCAATTACATAATTAATTAAGGGTTTTTTTTTTAATCTCCTCTTATTTTACCCTATAGATGCAAGAAAGAAGAAAGGTCACCCATTTCAAAGGCAACGTAACGTGCTCTCGCTCTTAAGAACAACATGTTGTCTGAAGGTACTGATCATGATTCCTAATTCGACCATTTTCTTGTGCATTACATTGAGACAATAGCTCAAGCTCTCTGGGCCTCAGTTTCTTCATCTGTAAAGGGGGACGCTGACATCTGTCTCACAGGATTAAGGTGAAGACTAAAAGAGATAATCTAACTGCTTAACGGGACTGGCCCACAGCAAAGAATTGAATTGCCTATGTGATTATTTTTATTGTATTTGTTAAAATAATAGACATAAATCTTGGAATATATAAGACTTAATTTACTGCTGATTATTCAAAATATAAAATTTTAGAATAAAATGTCTAGAATACATAAAAAATAAGGTGGCAATAAAAATATTGAGAATATATCGCCTGGCTGGTGTAGCTCAGTGGATTGAGCATGGGCTGGGAACCAGAGGGTCCCGGTTCGATTCCCAGTCAGGGCACATGCCTGGGTTGCGGGCCAGGTCCCCAGTGAGGGCCATGTGAGAGGCAACCATACATTGCTCTTTCTCTCCCTTCTCCTCTCTCTGAAAATAAATAAATAAAATCTTTAAAAAAATATTGAGAATATAAAGATTAGTAAATTATTTAAAAAGTTGTTTTATCAACCTATTAATCATTCTGTCTGATAAGAAGAATTTGATGAATAGAATTTAATTTTATTATACTGCTTAACAATATACCTATGGCAAGTAAGAAAACTGGGTTATGATATATGATATAATGTAAAGTTCCAAGTTAAAATTTTATTTTGAATAACAGGGAGCTAGCTTTAAGGACTTTGGACCTGCTAACTAAATGCCTTGTGTCATCAGCTTGCTGTGACTGTCAAGTTAGAAGAAGCCAGAGATAATAACAGAAATCCAAGGACTCCTTTACAACTTCTCAGTAGAAGTCAAAAAATGCAAATGTGATCTTGTCACATGTGTAATCACATGAAGGCCATTACAATCATTGCAAATACCTTTTGAAAGATAAAAGGTACAATGTGTCTATGAAAGGAGAAAAAAATTCAAATTTCTACACACTGAGAAAGCATGAGCTAGTATCGAGAATGGGCAGTTAGATAACCACGATCCTGATTTGGAAGAGGAACAAAGTGCCGTGAACATGCTGTGAACAGCAGATTGTTTTGAAGTACACCCTGAGCTTGGAATGAAGAGATCTGATGATGACTTTTGGTAGAACAAGTCTGGCATTTTTTTTCTGCTCATAATCTTATCCAAATCAGTGTCGACTCTTGTGTGTTTCTAGTCGATGCTGGATAAGGAATCTGTTCTGAGTGATTTAATCAATTAGTTTTTTTTAGCTTAATTTTACACATCTGTAAGATTCTGATACCAAAACCAAAAAATTGTATGTATACCTAATTACACATTGTAGAAAAAAGAGGACTGTACAATAAATTGAGAGATTTTCATTCTAGCCCTAATTCTTCACTCACTTGGCATTCTTAGATTTGAACTTTTTGAGCTTCAGTCATTGAATAAGATACTTGGACCACATGGTCATGACAGTACATTCTATCATACAAGTCTGTCATTCGAGTGCCTGTTCAAGATATTGCAAGACATTGAAACACTTTCCTAACCTGGACCACCAGTTCATACGTATCATAAGCTCAAACCTCAGAATAAGGCTCTCTGAGACAGCCAAGAACACATACCCTCAAGTCGCTTTGGCTGTGGTATGAGAAGCAACATAATGTAGTGGCTCTGGTGTGATTCCACCCTGCCAAAGAAGACCCTTCTGCTCTAATATCACCACCACCCCCAAACTACCATAAATTCCACTTTGCTGCCCTGTATGAACGCATCCTGAATTCAGTTTTGAAATGGGATGGGGACACCGTCTTAGTGAAGAGCTGAGGACAGCTTAAACATCCCTTTTTATAGACAAGGTCACTAGAGAAGAGGGGACAGAGATGGCTGCAGACAGGGACATAGGAGGACAACAAAGACAGCTGTCCAGGCTTGGCCAGCGTTGCTAAGATAGCAGAAGGTGAAAGAGCAAACTGGTATTCAGCTACTTCCACCGAAGAGAGTGAAATAATAGAGATCCGAAGAGCATTTGTAAAGTCTATCAAAGAATTCTAAAAATAGTTTCTTTGTTGTTTACTGCCAAAAAGTACAACTATTTCCTTTTTATCTCTCTGTGGCAACATGAGGCAGTAAAGAATTATAATATGGGTTTGAAAATGGCTCTGCATTTGCAAATTTTGGGAACTTGGACAAATTTTACAGCATCTTTGGGGCTAATCTGTGGGAAAAAGGATGGTGAAAATACACAACTGGAGGGCTTTGAGGATTAAGTGGAAAAGGAGGTGAAAGACCTCGAGCTCCATATATGCTCAATTAACGATTGAAATTGTTACCTGTTCTTGCTGACCTCCAGTTATTAACATATTTTTTCCTAAAATACAGAGGTTTGTGAATGGTTTCAATTAACACAAGATATCATATCTGTAACCTATTGTTCTCCTCATTGCTAAAATTGGAGTCCACATGATAAGTCAAAACTGCTCTGGTTACAGGAGGATGTCGGTGTAAAAACTTGCACATTCCCGACACTAGCTGTCAGACAATTCTACAATTTCAAACAAGTTTTTCTTCTTAACCTTTTATGTTTGAACAGCGTATTACTAAATTTCATGCCCGGATCTACTAGTTACCTAATAAGTATGTTTTTTCTTTTTTGTTCTCTGGCGCCACTCTGGCCTATGTCGGTGTTATCTAATACCTCGCCTCATACGTGTGTGGTCTATGTGAACTGGGCTGCTTTCAAACTCGTTTCAGTTTCCAGGAAAACATTAGAAAGAGAAATCCACAGCTGTGAAGGACTGCCATCAGAATATATCAGCCATAAAACAGGAGCAGAGATGCATGGTTCTGATAGCTCTCCCACCTCTCACATCTATCAGAGGGCATGCCCTGATCTCAGCCATCTATAAGGGATCCAGTGCCCACAAGGACCAGCTCACAATGCAGTTGTGTTCTGCTCGGCTTAATACTTTAAAAGTAATTACAATGCAAGGAGAATAGTTCTTAATAAGCAATAGGCATTCAAAACAACCCAATGCACTGCTGGTAGGAGTGTAAATTGATACATGCTCTTTGATATGTGCTACACATATATTCACCCTATGACCTAGTAATATCAAACTTAGGTAAATATCCAGCAGGAGTGTATCCACTGAAAGGCATGTACGAAAATGTATTATCTCTATTCAGGATTTCCCCAATCAGGAACTACCCAAATGTGCATCAACAGGAAAATGGATAAATTCTGGTATACTCACACAACAGAATATTAAATAATTTTAAAAAGATAAAATCATTGCTGCATGCAAAATATGAATGAAACTCATAGACTAGATGTGGGCTGAAAAAACTGAAATATAAGCATGTACAAATTATATGGCTCTAATTTTATAAAACTCAGACACAGGTAAAACTAATCTATTAGTGCTCAGGATACGCTCCCTTGGGGTGGGAGCGTATCCTGAGGAAATGTTCTGTTTCTTGATTGGGTACTGATTACAAACCTGTTCATCAAGCTCTATGCCTGAATATGTGTATATGTATTACCCTCAATAAAAAGTTTTTAAATATTACAAATGGTTTTAAAATCATGTGCTTGTTCCAAAAAAGATCTTATAAAAAGCAAGAAAAAATGTTCAAATGGAAGGGAGAAGTCTAATGGGTTTGTCGCTCAGCACGATCGCATGTTCAGGCAGAGGTCCTATAGTGGACTGGATGTTTGCGCATCCCCTGCCCCCAATTCATATTTTGAAACCTAACTTCTGATGTCCCAGTATTTGGAGGTGGGACCTTTGGAAGGTCATAAAGATGGAACCCTCAGAAATGAGATAAGTGCCCTTTAAAAAAGACCCCTGAGAGTACCCTGACCTTCCCACCACAGGAGGACTCAGCGAGAGGACAGCTGTCTATGAACAAGGAAGTGGGCCCTTGCCAGACACCAGATTTGCTGAGGCCTTGATCTTGGACTTCCCAGCCTCTGTAACTGTGAGAAATACATTTCTGTAGCTTTTCACCCAGTCTGTGATATTTTTGTTATAGCAGCCCAAGTTGACAAAGAGAAATATGACACTATATTTAAGGATCACTAGATGAATATATTTGTCATACGTGGCTACAAATGATATTATTACTTTTATCTCTGTTATGGGCCAGGTACTGTATTGAGGCTTCTGCATAAACATGATCTCTCTCATTCTTATCTCCTACCGTATCAGAAAACACTATAATTTCCATTTTGCAGATGTGGAAATTGGGGCTCAAACATGTAGTTAGAAAATACAATATCACAAGTAGTTAGAATACGCAAGATGTGGGTGACCCCTCACACTGGTGATCTGTGATACCCGAGTCTGGACTGTGTGCTATTGTGACCCCACTCATTGCTCCAGGAAATTTCCTCTCCATTGTTGTGTGAGATGACAGTGGCTTGTTCCTCTGGCATTCAGTTTTCCTCTGTGGGTTAGGTTCGTTCAGCCTTTGTTCTTCAGTCAGCCCGTGAATGACTGGCTGTTAAGCAGCCATGGCCACATCCGGCTCTCTTCTCTCCCACACACATGTGGTTGGTTCAATTCCACAGAGTCCGATATCAAGGCTGCCCAGACTGGCTGGACTCCAGGGACTCATTGTGACTACAGTTTGCCTATTGGAATGATCAGTGTGATCACAGAAGTAACCCAATTTGCTGTTTGCTCATAGAATTTTCGAAGGTTGATATGAGGGCACATGTTTTCTGAATTCCCAGAGAAGTCCTTTTTACTTTCCTTATGCACCTATATAAAATTATTTGTACTCAACATCAGAAAATTGGTGGAGTATCTTTTTTGTAGTAAAAAGGAAGAGTGTGTGCTTACATTAATGGTCTTTAGAGAAAGACAAACCTCTGTTCAAATCCCAGCTAAGCCACTTACTAAGCCACAGCTTCTTTATCAAATAAATGTGGAAAATACCTTCATCAGAGAATCATTATAAAGGTAAATTAGGTAATGTATGAAAAGAGCTTGGTTCAGTCTCTGCCATGTGTTTTGCTTTTTCATAAGCAGTAAATCCATACACACACACGTACAATTTATTTAGCATACTGTGTAGTAACATCGTGCATTACATGCACGTACCTTTATACACATGCCTCCTCACAGACTCGAAGGTTTGTGGTTGCTCAGTCTTCTAATAACTGCAATAGTAGTAAACCTTGCTTTCAAGAGAGCTTAGACATTTGGTAGTTTTCTAAAATAGCAGAATTACAGAAGAAAATATAATTATGGACAGCAGCATAATATATAACCTGTAAAGCAGCAAAATAGGTTTTAAAGAAATGAGTGTCTAAGTTCTGAGAATTCAGGAAGTGTGACACCTGTCCAGCATCATATATTTCTAGGCCACTTAATCAAATTGCAGTTTTCACCACATGTGTAGCTTGACTTGCATACCATGTTTTTCATTTAGAGCATACTTTAAGGTTAATAAACTCTTAACTATTAATAATGGCATTTTAATCCATTGTCCTCTCTTCTCTTTAAAGACTATAAGAGTTCCACAGTCTTCATTTACATTTTATATGCCCTTCCAAAGAACTTGGAAGAGAACATTCAGATGGAAATTAGCCACAGCCACAGCCGTTCTCAAGAAGTTAACTCGCAGAAGAATTAGACTTTGTTCCCTTACTTACTGGTGTTCAATTATTTTACTTCCTCATCACAGTTCTCTTGCCCCAATATAGAGAAAATAATTAGACTTTGAACATGGCAATTAAAAAGCAGATATCCTGAGCTCTGATGCTCCTAGCAAACCAGCAGATTGTTAAGGAATATCATCATCCTGTTGGTAAATTTCTAGGTTACAGAGCACCGTTGAGAAAAAAAATCATTTATCGACAAGTATGACCAAGAGCGCAGATGTTCTAAGTTCAAGATCCTAACAGGCGTATGCCTACATGTAAGAGCTGATGCTTTTTACTGCTGCCATATTTCCTTTAAGTCATACGCTATACTTCCAAGGTCTGCAAAGGTTATTCTTCCATGATAATGTTAACTGTAATAAATAAAGCTATAACCGTGGGCTAAAAATACAAGTGATCAAATAACTTATGCTGTAAATATAATGCAGACAGTCTATAAAAGTGCTATTTATTAGACCCAATGAGGTTCGTTTGGAAAAAAACTAAATATACTTCCTCATCAGCTGGTGGTTCTTGGTTTCTCACACTGCATATTAGGAAAGATATCAGGATGTTTGGCATAGAGCTAAGTGTAGATACATAACATAAGCACACTTCAATCCATGTACACATTAACTTGGGTGAGAAAATAAACTTTGGTTGTTTAAGCCCCCCAGTTTGTGGTACTTTATTATGGCAACCCTGGCAAATTAATACAGGTACCAAACTGAATTTTGATTGATTGCACAATGAATTCCACTATACATTCCAATTTGAGTTTATCACTTTGGTGAGTTGCTCTACCAAACCACATTCATTTGAGGTATATTATGAAAAATAATTGTATTATGTGCTTGAATTGAAATTTTACTGTCTGCTGTTAACTGTCTATGCAACTGATGGAGAGGCCAATCTGGCAAGAAACCAGGTTTCTTGCTAACAAAGGTTGAGCCATCATGGAAGAAGATCCCCACAGTCCCGTCTCCAGAGGCTGCCGATATCCTGACCACAATGCAAGAGAGATCCTGAGCCAGAGCCACCAGGCAAGTCACTCCTGAATTCCTGGTCTACAGAAACTGTGAAACAGTAAGTGTTTGTTATTTCAAACCCCTAGGTTTATGGGTAGTTTATTGCACAGAAATGTATAACTAAGTCTACCTGATATTCATTTTCCCTTTCTATTAAGAGAAACCTTATTTATTATTAAGGTGGCAATCTTTAGTGGCTAAAATATGCTTTGTAGCTCTGTGCAACTGGAATAATTAACTTTATAAGCACAATTGTGATGATAAACTGTAAACATAAATTAGCAGAGGATTTCTAGAAACATTTTGCTGTCCTATAAATACAGTTTCTTTCATCCCATTTTGAATGTCAATGTGATGACTAAAGCTGCACCACCCAACTAGTAGGAGGGAAAAAGGTCAAGGGAATCATATTGACCTTGGCCCTGATACTGAGCTGCTGAAGCAACACAGAAAAGAGCCTGATTTGCACTTGTTATGCAAAGGAAAAAAATTTGTTGGAGTCATTTTTTTAGTTTTTTCTGATACCAATAACTGGAATACAATCTTACCTAATAAAAGCTATTTCTCTATTATGTCATTTTGGGAGTTCTGGCATAGCTTCTGTGTCATAAAAAGTATTTTTAATATATATTTTTAAATCTTTAGAATCACATATTTTGCACATGTTTTCCCATCCATATTATTATTATGGATAAAAAGGAACTATTAGGAGAAAACAAAAGGGATTAAAAAAAAAAAAGAAAGAAAGCGAAGAGGGGAACAAAATTGGCCAAGATAAAAAGTATAGATGCAGAGAAGAGAAAATGCTAAAAGGGAAAATTATGGTTAAAGCCTAGGAAAGAAGTTGGTGTGACAATCGTTAAAAGAATTTAACCATTAAAGGATGAAAACATTTGTTGTCTCCTTCTAGGATGTCAAGTAGTTTTTAAATATTATGTACAATGAGCTCTTTGTCAGCATTTTTTTTCCTAGTATTTGAACTTTGATGTTAAATAATGAAAGTCTAAACTTGAGAAGTTTTTGATAACTGTCTTTCCTAAAAACAAGATGTAAGGTGATAATGAATTGAGCCTTTGAAAACATAGAGTGAGTTTGTAGGTTCTGGTTACTTTATGAATTGCATACCAGGAAAAAAAAAAGCAATTACTCTACACAGATAAAATAAAGATAGAATAAATGTTCCAAGGAAAATAAATATTGAATTAATTGGTGGCACAAATAACTATTTTATACATTTATACAAAATATATCACATATGTATTATTTAAAAGCAAAGAAATTTCTAAAGCTCTTATAAATCATTTGTGAAAATAAAACTCTTTGAATATTTTTCTTCTTTTAAAGAAAGTGTTGCCTACTTTATACTAATGGAGATAATAGACTGATATGGTTTGCTTCCATTTAAGTGAATATTTTTATTAATCTCATCTTTGGTAAATATTAAAATGTAGTGTAGCATATTTGATACACATGTGCTTGTTTCTCTAGTCAACCTGATATAGCAGATATACCACAAGGTTATATTACCTCCAATAAAGGTGAGTACCTTTCATGTGTTTCAGTTTTTTCCTCTGTAAAATGGGAAAAATAATAATACATTCTTCATAGGGTACTGTGATAATGAGGTAAGTAAATTCATGTAAAGTACGTAAAATAGGCCTGGAACATGATCAGCAACCAATGAATCGAATTATTACTTTGTGAATATGGACCTGATAATGAAATGTCTAGGAGTGAACCTTACCTGTATCTGTTTAACAAATGGAAAAATCAGAGTGACAATGTACAGATTAATCAATTAAAAAGTGTGAATCCACATAAGATATTTGAATTTAGGATAAACATGTAGAACAATCACAGTTGTTAGAGTTATATTTTAAGAATTAAGTTTGGGGGTTTTTTTGACAAAAGAGGAATCTTAAAATGAGGATAAAACAACTACAGTCAATTTCCACCCTCACGTAGTCCCTATTGGAAGCTGCGTATATCATTTTAAGTAATTGTACATTTTATGATACAAATATTACATATCAAATACACATTATTCCAAAATACAAAATAGTAATAAATAGAAAAACATCATTATTACCTACATTTTCACTATCAGTGTGGTACATGTCCTTTCAGACCATTTTCTGTGCACTTTTCACAACCTAAATAATAATGTATATTTTTATACCAAAATAAGATCATAGTATTCATGCTGTTTATAGTTTGATTCTTTTATTCAGAGTTATACAAAATATTTTCATATCAATCACCATAATATTCAATGACTAGTTCTTACGAATCTTTCAGAATTTCCTTGTAGCTAATATTGAAAATTTAATTAGTTTCTGGATTTTCTCCATTATTAACAATACTGACTATTCTTGGAGCTAATAGTTTTGCATACGCTTGAGCTCAATATCTAGAAATAAAATATATTTAGGCTTTTGATACATGGCATGGTTGCACTCCAAAAAGGTTGTACTGTGTGCTGTTTCTTAGGTGCTTTAAATGGCCTCTATAGGTATCAAGAAAGTGACTTAAAACCATATATGTGGTGAGACTGCTATAAAATGATGAGAAAAAAATATCTTATTGTTAAGAAATCAAAGAGAACCCAGAACCACTTTGAGCATTTTAACTCTGAGACAAACCTAGTGTTTTCATCTTGCACATTACAGCACCAGGAACTAAAAGGGTTAAACTGAAAGCTTCTCTGACAGCTATTTAAAGAATTATGTATCATTGTTCTGGTCTAAAGCAAGAAAATTGTATGAATAATTCATGCTCCCCCAACAACAGCAAAAAAAGGTTTTTACACTTTCAAATAAGTGTTAAAACAGGAACTGTTCTACAAAAGTAAATAAGTGGAGTGTAAATTTCTCTTCCTGCCAAGACAGAAAAGGTTTTATATCACAGCTGGGTAAGGAAATAAGATGCGCTACCAGAAAATGTTCTACAGGAACAACTTCTTTGCACTAAAGAACTCAAAGAAAACCTTGGCCCAGCAACCAACCAGTTCCATGTAATATTTATGCCTCATGAAGAATGACCATCCTGAGCTGGAGTTTCACTTTTCTAGCTGCAGAGGGGCAAAAATTTCAGTGGAGTTTAGAAACATCTCTTTCGGTAAGCATATCAATGGTTAGGTCTTAAAGTTATCGCTTCGTATTTCAAAAGAAAGTCATTTCTAACACGAGGTGTAAGACCTTACAATTAATAATAGACTAAAAGCTAGCTTAAATTCTGTCTTCCAGTCACAATCAAACTCAAACATCTCTTTATTGTTTCCTTAAATTACAAAAAGGGGACCAACTCCCTTATTTCCCTTTTGGAGAAATAAGTTCAGGGTACTTCTTAGGGAATATTGATCAAAAAGTTACTGTTCCTAGCATTCCCTGATATTGATAGTTCAGATGACAGTAAAGTAATGATGTGCAATCGAATGTTCTCTTCAAAGAAGAAAGGTTCATATCTAGTTAAGTCTTTAGGGTTCCATATGAAAACAGGAAAATCAAAGTACTATGAATTCCTAAATTCATAGGAATTGTTTACATATATTTTCCCTTTGGGTACTCACTCACGGCAACCCCAGGAGATACGTCAGATAGGTGTGGACCTCAATTTAAACAAAAAGGCAAGTGAGGCACAGTAAGATTGACTGGATTCTGAAAACACAGTCATAAATGGTGGAATTAACAGTCAAACCCCCTCCTCATTTTATATATTGCATTCAGGCATGTTGGCACTGTATTTTCATCTGCCAAGATTTCTAATTCAAGGGCATTATTTCCTCACTTGTATTTCTAAAGTTCCTCTCTCTATCTCATTTCCTTCAACTTAAACACAGTTGGTTTCAACTACTGTTTTTCCTTAAAAAAAATCAATCTTTTTATGCTAAGTCTGATCTGGATAATTCTTGACCATGCCTACTGTATTTGTTACAGAGTTAGTCACCATACCAGTGACTTAGCAGGAAACATTTAAGTATTTTTTTTACAGACCAGTTAAATTAACATGATCAATATTGTTTAAGCTCATACTTACAACAGAGCTGAAAATTGTTTTGAATATATCACAGAACAAAAGAAAAAATGATCTTGCTTTTCTTTGCATTGATCACTGTATCTATACCTGGACAGATAAATGAATATACCTTTTAGTTTTAAGAACAAGTTCTTTGAAATGATAGAGCTAATCTGTCCTATGTGAGGTCCTCGGAGCACAGTCTTTATGAATGTCTTCTCAGCATCAAGCATAAGCAACCACTTTTCTTCTCTCTCCATAAACACTGAGGTTGAGATATGCCTTGGCAGTAGTGTGGGGTTTTTTTCCTAGCTATTGTCCACACAATTATTAGCCAATCCTCCAGGTTTCTGTGAGGTTTACAATATCCTTCTATGTAAAGGACTTTCCCAATCTCTAATTGTTTTCTGAACTTCACCGTCTTTTTTTTTTTTCTGCAGCTGCCATAAAGTTTGCCTTTTACCACCCAGTGTTCACTTTATCAGCACTTTGAAGATAGTCACTTGGATTATTTTTCCCAGCCAGAGAAGGAACATGACAAACAGAAGTACAAGGGCAGTGTAAAAAAATTACTTAGGAGTGCCTTTCTAAATGAGAGAAGTAGAGCACTCATCACTAGGAGGGTAAGTTGGCAGTCCTTCTACAGAACTGACCACCTATGAGAGAGACACATGCACACACACCACACTCTATTTTACATTAAAAAATATATATTTTCTAAAATAAACAGCTCTATAGTAAATGAGTAGTGTAGGGGAAGTTCTGAGTGGGGTGTCAAGTGTGTGATCTTAAATCTAATGGAGACTTAAAGAGATAGTGTGAAAGAAGGCAATTTCTAGACATTGTGAATTAAGAGGCAATTTCCTAGATCCAGGAGACTCTCCAACTAGCTGGCCATTTAACTTATGTGACATAGTAGATGGAAACTTTTCAAACTGGGCTTCATAAAGTACTCAGTGTTCCTAGGAGTCTACACAGTATTGACTACGGGAGAGACATGGGTGTTCTCATGTAGACGCAGACTTTCAACTCACTTTATTCAAAATAATACCTGTCTCATGTACTGATTTATTTTTAAAATTTTGTTTGATACAGGTTTCTAAGATTTTTATAAATGTAAACAAATTAAACAAAATTCTCTAAGGTCTTTTCTACTTTAATATTTTACTTTCTGACTCCCTAGAAGAGAAGAGAAGTAAATGGCTTCACTCTCACCAACACAAGCAATCTTACCTTCCTAACACTGACCTGGCTACAATTAAGGACAGCACGTTATAAACATGCTCATATACAGTCAGCTGCCCTCAATTTATCTGATATTTCACATTGCAAATAATAAATCTGGAAGAAAAGAGCATTTTGATGAGGTGTGTCAGCAGGAAAAATATGGTGGGAAGCAGCCTGAGAAGAGTATAGGGAAGGAGAGTTTCTGCCCCCTGCTTATAGCAGACATAGTTCTGCTAACTTCTGTATCTCATGGAGAGAGAGGGTGGGGGAAGATATTATTTTGATTGGTTAGAGTATGAACTACTAGTTAAGTCACATTTTCTAATGGGTAGATAGGTAGGGCCACTATTTTTTAAATTGTACAAACCCACACTCTATACTTGCAAATGTGAAGAGAATAGGGTGTATTACTTAAATCTTGAACTGAATCACTAGACCTTAAGGTTGTAGTCTGATACCTCACTCATTGCCACAGCTCTCTTTGGAGCTCTGTTCTAAAGTACAGTTTTAGCTTGGGAAGGCAGAAATATTCCTGGATTCCTTGGCTATTAAAAATTCCATTCTGCTTCCTGCCAAGATGGAGGTGTAAATAGATACACTTTGCCTCCTTGTTCAACCAAAAGAAGGACAATGACAAATTTAAAAACACAAAACAACCAGAGCTGCCAGAAAATTGAACTGTACGGAAGTCTGACAAAGAAAGAGTTAAAGAAGAAACATTCATCCAGACTGATAGGAGGGGCAGAGAGAGCAGCTGGGGCGGAGAGGACACACAGTAAGGCTGAAGCTAGAGGACCAGGTGGGCAAGGCAGCTGCTGGCAGTCCCACCTTTGTCCTGCAGGAGGATCAACTGGGGAATGAGACAGACTGAGCAACCCAGAGTTCCTTGTGAGGGGGAAATAAAGCCTCAAAACCTCAAAAACTTGTGGGGGTTGCAGCAGCGGGAGAAACTCCAAGCCTCACAGGAAAGTTCCTTGGAGAGACCCACAGGGTCCTAGAATGTACACAAACCAACTCACCTGGGAATCAGCACCAGAAGGGCCCTATTCACTGGTGAATAGCAGAAGAAGTGACTGAATCAAGAGCCAGGCAAGCAGTATTGTTCCCTCTCAGACCCCTACCCGACACACAGCCCCACAAAGCAGCACAGCGGATTGCCTCACCCTGGTGAACACCTAAGGCTCCACCCTTACAATGTAACAGATGCCCCGAGACAAAGAAATATGGCCCAAATTAAAGAACAGATCAAAATTCCAAAAATATAAATAAGCAACAAAGTGATAGCCAACATATCAGATGCATAATTCAAAACACTGGTAATCAAGATGTTCACAGAAATGGTTGAGTATGGTTCAAAATAAAGGAAAAAGTAAAGGACATACAAAGTGAAGTAAAGAAAAATGTACAGGGAACCAATAGTGAAGGGAAGAAAACAAGGACTCAAATCAACAATTTGGACCAGAAGGAAGAAATAAACTTTCAACCAGAACAGAATGAAGAAACAAGAATTCAAAAAAATGAGGAGAGGCTTAGGAACCCCCAGGACAAGCTATCATTTAGAATGGAAGGGCAGATAAAGTGCTTCCCAGATAAGTTCAAGTTAAAGGAGTTCATCATCACCAAGCCCTTATTATATGAAATGTTAAAGGGATTTATCTAAGAAAAAGAAGAAGATCAAAACTATGAAGCATAAAATGACAACAAACTCACAACTATCAACAACTGAACCTAACCCCCTGTCCCAAACCTAACTAAGCAAACAATTAGAACAGGAACAGAACTAGAGAAATGGAGAGCACATGGAGGGTTATCAGTGGGGAGAGGCTGGGGGAGAATGAGGGGGAAATATACAGGGAATAAGAAGCATAAATGGTAGGTATGAAGTAGACAGGGGAAGGTTAAGAATAGTATATAGGGACTTCTGCCAAGATAGCGGCATAGGTGGATGCACTGCACCGCTGCTCACAACCAGAGAGTTTAAACAACGAACTCAATAGCGAAAAATAAACAACCAGAACGGACAGAATCAAACTGAAGGGAAGTCTGACACCCAGAAAGTTGGGGAGGATGTACATCCAGGCCGGTAAGCGGGGCAGAACCAAGCGGAGGAGCAGAGTGAGAGGCAGTTTGCCCAGAGGAACTCACCCCGGGAGCGCCTAAACAAAACACGACCCCGAGCAACGGGTGAACCTCACAGGCCGGCGGCGTAACTGGAGAGGCCAGTGGGAACCAGCAGGGCCGAGACTGGCGGAAAACGCAGTGGGGAACTGGGGAGCAGAGGGTCATAGGGAGTGGAGGTGAACGGCAGACGCAATTGCTCCCTCCAAGGCCCCGCCCCCAGAGGAAACGTCACAAAAAAACGACCCAGGTTACCAGGCACCGATAAACACCTAAGACTCCAACAGCTGCGCCAAGATAAAAAAGAATGAAAATGGCCAAAACAAAAGATCAGAACAAATTACAACTAACGGACGAAGAGATAGCCAAATTAACAGATGCCCAGTTTAAAACACTGGTAATCAGGATGCTCACAAAACTGGAAGAAATAGTTGAACAAATGAACAATACAATAAAGATAATGGAGGAAGATTTACAGGGAACCAATAGGGAAAAAAAGGAAGCTGGGTCTCAAACCAATGGGG